>CAOLHI010003158.1:0-287573 GCA_948474755.1 Ctenosaura bakeri | reverse complement strand
TTTACCTTTTGTATTTCAAATATTTTGCAGTTTTGCTCTGATATTTGACACTGATGGATATCTTTGAAAAATTTAAGTTTTCTGTTCAGTTTTAAGGCAATGTTAGGTTTGTTGTAGTGTGCCCCCATGTCGATTCCAATTTATGGTGATGCCAGGGAGACCCTATCATGTACCTATCTGTAAAAATGATTTTTGAACTTCTCAGTTTTAATACGGTAACCTCCACTTTTTGCTACAACATAGTACTTTCTTTTCTTATTTTCTTCAACTTGTGTTAATTATACACAAGTTTTCATGAACAAAACTACTTTTATATGCAGTAGCCAAGTTTTAAGGCTACTGTTTTAGTACAGGATCTTTTCACCTGTGTATAGCAGCACTAACTGCAGAGATGATTCCAGTTAAAAGTTAAAAGCATATTTTATTGGAAATGAATAGACAAACACAAGAAATCAAGCAGTCTCATGGACTATATAAGGCTATTGAAGGGAAAGGTGAGAAAGGTTGGATAGAAAAAGATTTTGGGTGGGAGGGGTGATATTTCCCAAGTCCCGAAGCAGAAGATTGAAGCAGAGTGCTCAAACAAGAGTCTGAGGATAGTACAAAGAGATGGGAATCTGGGGGACCAAGTGCAGCATGATGCCCAATGTACGACAGATTAATGGGGTTGGAGTTAGGGTTTTTATACCCTATTTCCTACCCTGAACAAGGGTGCATGGACAAAGCAATAATGGCTTTCTCGTGAAGCTGACAAAAGAGTTTGAAAAGGGCTGATCGTCTTAACTTTAGGTGACAAAACATTGGTGGGAGTCCTGACAATCTGTTAATGTCATGGTCAGGTAAGGTAAATAGGAAAGGTCTCCGAAGGTTATGCTCACAGCAGGGGTGCTTGATGCTTGACTGCTTCACCTGTGCAGTTTCACTGCCTATTGTTTCCAGGAGTGCTTGTACCTTGCAGCCTTTTGAAAGGATCATCCCAAGCTCATCAGCACTGGGCTTTCCTATCTAATCCTTTCTGAATTTATAACCTGATCATGTCTGAGGTCATCCTGACCTGGCTACATACATACAATCTGTGCTTCTCTAAACATGCTTTCAGCCACAAATTTGTATAATTTATTAAAAATAGCACACACCTCAAACTGGGGCTGTTGGATGTGGTAACAATTGGTTAGTAGGGCTGACAGGTTTTACAATCCAACATCATCTTCATTTCAAAGATCCCTGCAAAGGTGTTTTTGTGCCTTTGTGGAAAGGCACTACAAAAAACTCTTCTTGGTTTTATATATAGAAGGTGATAATAAGTTCTCATCAAGCTGCTACAAATAGATGGAATTTGGCTTGTGCTAAATATAGAACAGAGGGAGGGAGGAGGGCAGAGTACAGTCATGGTTACTGAAACACCCGCTGAGAAAAATCAAGCCCGATCGTGGTGATGAAGCACAATTACAGCAGATCATCAGAATGTGGAAGAGCGGCCCTTAGCTTCACAAACTGATCGGACTGCTTTGCTCAATTATGTAAATACAAGAGTCAGCTGTTTTAGTACCAAACAGCAGGTTTGGTGCTTACAAAAGACTGATTTCTAAGCTGTAGAGCTGTTTCAGTTTACTGTGATGCTGGAGACCCCTCAAAGCCCAGGGAGCTTTCCTAATATGACTGAGATGGCAAATAACAGCAGTGAAAGTAGGTAGGTTCACTCACATATTATGCACTGGCACAAGGGTTAAGGACACTGCCAGGGTGCTACCAAAGGCTATACCTTGTTGTTTCTTTATTTAACCAGTTTCTTGATGCTGCCTGAGTGCTTTCCAGGGAAATCAGTTGAACATTTATATGTTTTTGCATTTGTTGTTGTTAGTGGTTGGTGTTCTGGATTTCTAACCCAAGATTATGGCTCTGTCACTGCTACGTATTCACAAACAGTATATTGTCACAGTTATAAATGCCCTCACAAACCTACTTTACCAGGCAGCAACTACACCAAGAGACTGAGGTTACTGTTGAGCTGGTGATTGTGCACAGGAGGATGACATTCCCAGCCTCGTTCTGCCAGTGAGTGAGGATGCAAAAAGCAGAAGCAGGATCCTGTTGCAATTCCTTGTTGCAACCTTACTTGCTGGTGGGAAGGGACAGAAATGCCACCCTCTTCAGGTGAAATGGGGCATCAGCCCAGGAGACATTCCTTAGTTATGCATATGTAACTAAGTATGGGATATAAAATATGGGCCAATATTTATTTATTAAAAACTTAAAAAAAAATTTTTTTGCACAAGCTAAAAATCCCTTAGCCCCACCCAGAGGTGCAGCTGTGGAGTGGGGAATAAGAATTCTGCAAATCCAAATGAAATTTTCCTTCAATTCTCACACTTCTAGCATTGCAGTGACTTAAAACTTCAGTTCAGTATTTAGCTTGAGCATCCAAAAATAAAGGTGGAGGGGGGACAAAGTTGCCAAAGGAATGTGAACACAGCAAATAGAAGAGCTCTAGGCATGAATGAATTTTACTGTCTCACTTTGTGGAATGCTAGAAATTTGGGAACTAAAGGAAAATTTCATTGAAGGAAGAATTCTCATTGAGAATTGCAGTGCCCCCTCATATTCCCTCCCTGGCTATACCCCTGATCCCATCCCTCCTGCCAGGGCTCTTTCTCTTGCCCTCCACTCTCCCACTATTTCTTTCTCAGTAGCCTGCCTCTCCTTGGGAATCCTTCAGCCTTTCTCTTTGTACTTTTTCTTCTTGTTGTTTATATACACCTTTTTTCCCCAGTCAGGACTCAAAGCGGCTTACAACAGTTAGAAAGATAGACCAGTAGTTAAAACACATAGAATACAAAAGTTTAAAACGTAATTAAACAATAAAAAAAAAGAATTAAAACAAAGTTAAAATGTATAATTAAAAACTCAAACATTCATCAGGAACACAATATCCAGTACATTATATCAGACAGGCCGCATATAATCACACATCATGAAGGTGTTGTTCTTGTAGTTGTCTAGTGTGTTGGATAGTTCCCTTAAAGTTCAGACTAAAAGCCAGAATGGATTCACCACTGGACTGGACTGGACTGGACTGGACGTCACTGCTGCTATTTTCTGTTCACCCACATTTGTCCTTATTCCTGGAGTAAATCCTTCCCCAACGAGTCCTCTCTCTGAAGCATAAGAGTGGCTGCTCATGTTTCATCCTTTGCTCCCACCCGACTTCCTCAAAGACAGAATATCCAGCCCTGGGTGACCTCCTTAGTTGTTGCTCTGTGTTATGACCTTGGCATTTGGCTGTATTATTTAAAAACACACATTGCTGGAAGCACTCCAGCTGAGCAAGTGATATGGATCCCTATGATACTTGCCATCTCCTTTCTGCAGGTTTGCAGCATTATATGCGCCCACTAGGATTACCACCTTTACTTTTTTCTTTTTCTTTCCTGGCAGGATTCCTTGGCCCTTAACGGCTGCTAGACAAGTAGAAAATCAACAGGTGAAGATTTCAACACTGCAGCCCCAGCATGTTGGGAAATGCTTCACCTGTTGAAGTTCTGCTTCTCATCCAGATATCAAATGCTCAGGAGCCTCACTGGGCCAAAAGTAATGACTACTAGTATAGTTGGTTTTAAAATGTGGCCACAGCAAACCTATGACACTGCAGATGTTAGACAGGGGGCTTTTCCGCATTTTGTTTTTAAAACGGGGCAGCACGTCCTCCAGCGAAGATGTTTGCGCTTGGGGGCGAACTGGGTCCGGACTACGTTATGTATATCCGGACTTCAGCCCGCTCTGGAACAACCAGAACTGGTGGTTCGCCGTGCTATTGAAAGACCGCTTAAAACAGGTCTTTCAATAGCCCGGCGCACCCCAGTCCGTCGCTGTGCTCCTGTGTAGATCTGCAGGCTCGCACCAGCGCGAGGCTGCAGATCTTCCAGGGGTGGGCTTCCGGCTGGCAAGCTTCTCCGGTTGGTGGAGAGCCTCCACCAACCGGAAGCCTCCATTTTCATCCCTGGAGCAGTGTGTAGCGCGGGCACGCACTGCTCCGGATCAGTGTGGATCGTCGGAGGGAGCGCGGCAGTCCGGTGAGTAACAGACTGCCCCGTTTTCTTCCCAAAGTGCTAAAAAGCCCTATGTTTAGAATACTGTTAATCTAACACACATGTATATGTTCACCTGTGGACATCATCATCATCATCATCATATTTATTTGTAACAGTTTTCACCAAATGTGTATGGTTTTTCACATGTATATGGCTTCAACTATTTTAACTTGTTTTAATTTATTAACATGTTTTAGACTGTAACTCATCTCTTACTGTTTCCTATTTTTAAATAGTTTTAAATTATTTAAGTTGATTTCATTGTATTTTCTCTGGGATTCTTGGGTATAAGATGGTATACAAATATTTTAATTAATAATTAATAATTAAAAAAATCATACTGCAAATACTGTCTCAAGTCAATCTTCCTAGGCACAATGGACTCTCTGATAATAAACAGCAGTTCCTAAATGCACTCTCTGTTGTTATGTGCCTTCCAAGCCAATTCCCACTTATAGTGATGCTGGTCACTGGGACTTTTCCATTGCCTTCGTTTAAGACTGACTTGCCTATGGTCACACAGGAGGTTGCCAGGACTAAGCAAGAATTCAAATCCTGGTGTGTCCCCCCCCACGAGTCCTAATCCAACATATTCGTTATCAGACTTATAAACAGGGATAAGAAAATGCTAGAATGCTATTTTGACAAGTTCAGCTACCAACTATGATTTAAAAGCGATAGCATCCTTTGACAGAGATCTGTACCCAAAGTCCTTGAGAAACAATACTTGTTATTTCAGAAGCAATACACCATAAGTGCTCGGTAAGCAAGCCTGCATTTAAATCACTATCTTGTTCATAAACAGAAAATGTCTTCTCTGTAGTTGATTATAGGACTTTCTAAAGTACAGATGCAATTTGAGTCCTTCCACCATACAAATTATACCTCTGCTAAAGAACCTGTTATCAGGCTGCCAATCTCATACCCTCCAACTGTCAATGCTCAATGCATTCTATAATATCTAGTGTTCAGCAGTGTATTCTCCAACTGCCCCAGTTTGTCAGGGACAGTCTCAATTAATCCTCTCTCATCCCACTGTTTCAGCTACTTTTAATATGTCCCACTTTCTCTCTCCCCTTGCCACTTTCCCCCTTTGTCCTCAGCTTAACTTCAGTTGCTATAGAGTGAGTGCAAAGTGCAAAAGTAGTTTGCAATGAACTCAGCAGGGGGGAGAAGAGAGAAAGTGTGAAACCTTGCCTTTCTTCGACTGAAAGTAAAGGAAAATAATGTCTGTGTCTGTATGAAAGTAGACTTGATTTTCTTTAATTTTCAGTCCAAATTACCATTGGGTTTGATGGTTACAGTCTTTCTGAATGAATTCATATTTTTAATGGAATATTAAATGTGTATCAATAAGGCCACTGCATCTTAGTGAGGAGTCAATGGGTCCCCACAGCACAATGAAGAATCAGCATCGTCAGCTACAGACCTATATACATGAGGGACAGCATGGTGTAGTGGTTTGAGCATTATACTAGGACTCTAGAGAAAAGGGGTTGAATCTCTGCTTGGTCATGAAAGCCCATGGTGACTTTAGGCAAGTCACACACTCTCAGCCACAGAGGAAAGCAAAGGCAAATCCCCTCTGAACAAAACTTGCTAGGAAAACCCTGTGATACGTTCACCTTAGGGTTGCCATAAGTTGGAAATAACTTGGAGGTAAATGTATATACATGGATCGCTACAAATTACCTTTTAGAGAAGTAGCCAGGATCCAAAAGGCTCTACATGCTATTGGTGGCTACACTTTTGAAGAGCTGATGCAGCTAGTTTAGATCCTAGGAAACATGAGATATCTACCAAGGTCACAGTGCTTAGTCAATGAAGCACTTAGGTTAGTACTTAAGAAATACTTTGAATATTTAAAGATTCCTGCAAGTAAATGACAGCCATTAGGCTTTCCAGCAGGGATGGGCACACTCTGGGACCTAGATGCTTACACTATCTGATTTTCTGCTCTTCTGGGGCTCCAAGGGGACACAGAGCATCATTGCGGCCAACATCTGGGATGATAAATCACTTCGGGTCACCTCTGAAGCTGCTTGGGACATGGTTTGCTGTTCGACCTGAAACAGACAACCATGTCCCAAGCAGCCTCAGAGGTGACCAGAGACCCCAAAACAGCATGTAATGGTCCCACGTAGGGTGTTTTTTGTTTTTACTTTCTTAAAGAGGGTTTTTTATAGTAAAAAATTGACTTTTTCCACTGAGGGAGGACAGTGTCAGGACTTTTGTGGGCCCCAATAAGGACACACCCCTCAAAGTCTGGCACATTGCAGGCTGAAGAATTCCCTTGTCTCTTATCACCACTAAACTCACAATTTCTGTAGCTGCTTCTTTTGACACAAAAATGTCCTCTAGCACAGTGCTTCTCAAAGTGGTGGTCCCCAGACTGGTGCTGGTCCGTGAGCCATTTGCTGCCGGTCTATATAAAGTTTCCAGGAAAGAAAGAAACAATTGTACCCAGTGGGCATAAATGTAATGTCAGTTGCTGGCACATTGAAAAAAATAATTTCCAGTCCACCACATCAGATCGCCTGAGAAGCACTGCTTTAGCACACCGAAAGATTGCCTATGTAATTAAGGACTGTCCTTGCCTGGCCCTAGTTGCACACATTTAGTAACAGCAACCCTATTACTGCAACCCAAGAACACAGAGGTGAATGCCCAGGGGCTGGTTAACTGACATCTTTTTCCAGATGGCATATTATGCCAACAGATGTTGATCTTGGCTGAGGGCACATACTGCTATGTTGGTGCTGTATCATTAATTAGATTAAGAGTCTCCTCAAATAACAGCAAATGATCAACATTAGCCTTGTCAGAGAAACATAAAACATGTTTTGCTGACGAGAACAAATTAATCCATCTAGTGCAGCCTTCCACAACCTGGCCAACTCCACATGTGCTAATATGCAACTCCCACAACTTGTAGGTAGCCTGGCTGTTGGCATCAAGTTGAGGAAGGTTGGACTTGATAATCTAGTGGCAAGCATTCCTAACCTTTTGTCCTTCATATGTTTAATTTTATCCGCAGATGTCCCAGCCAACATGGCTAATATGGAAGGTTTGAGAATGTTGTAGGCCAACAAGATCTTTTGAGGCCCATAGGCAGGGAACCAGTGACCTAGAGCCTTTCCTCACTAGGCTGTCAAGTGCTATTATTCCACTTTCAACATCCTGTGGAATTCTGAGGTTTGTCGTTTACTGAGGCCAAATTGTTCTTTGGTTGAGAATTCTAAATACCCCTCCCTAAACTGCAAACCCCAGGATTCCATAGGATGTTGAAAGTGGAATAATAGCACTATAACAGTGTAGTGTGGAAAGGCCCTTAGTCTGTCATTCCATCTGGAGCTGTGTAGAGGCAGGTGCTCCGAAAATGCTGAGAAAAGGGGCACAATGGCCATTCTATGTTGTCATCTGCAGCATCTAGGCAACAAGCATACATTTTGCCCAAAAACATTGATAATTCCATTTTGAGTTACTGTGGCTAATAGCTATTGATTGACCTCTTCTCTGTGAATCCACCCAACCCATTTTTAAAGCCATCTTTTCAAAAACTATCATAGCATCCTGTGTCAATGAACTAATTAGGCACTGAATGAAGAAGTGTTTTCCTTTGTCATTCTTAGATTTATTGGCAGAGCTGCGGGAATAAGATGCCCATACATTTCTATTCTCAGCTTCTTGCCTTTTTTCAGCCAAGTACCGGTAATGCATTGTTGTATATAAGCTCATACACTAGCCCTCCAGGGTAGATCTCAGGACATGTGCCTTCTTTCTCCCTCTCCTCTACAACCATCCACTTCTAGTTTTCTTGTATTTGAGGCTATCCCCAGGCTGAGTGTTATACCTGACAGCCAAACCCCCAGTCACACTCACATTCACATTCACAACAGCTATAGCACTATGATTCCACCTTAACTGCCATGGCAGAATTCTGTGGAATCCTGGGATTTGCAATTAAGGGAGGGGTATTGATCATTCTCAACCAAAGAGCTCTAGTTGTTTCACCAAACTACAGACCTCAAGATTTCTGGAGATATTGCCATGACAGTTAAAGTATAACCATGACATTGTACTCCCTAAAATTTAATCCAGTTTCCCTCTCTCCCTCAACAATTCCATTATTAATAAACAACTGGATACTGGGAGACCAGGTTTCAAATCCCTGCTCGGCCACAGAAATCTACTGGGTGACCTTGAGCAAACCACACTCTCTCAGCCTCAGAGGAAACCAAAGGCAAACTCTCATCTGAAAAATATCTTGAAAGAGAACCACAGGATAGATTTGCCTTAGCGTCACCATACGTTAGAAATTACTTGAAGACACATAACAAGAACGTTACTGGCAATCAAAGTATTTTGTGTGAATGCACCATTCATTTCCTTTGTCAATGATTACGTCATTCTTTTGTCAATCTAAGGCCTTTTCTGCACCGGGCTATTAAAACGGTGCAGAGCGACCTCTGACGGAGGTCTTCTGCACCGTAGAATGGACTGGGGCGGACTACTTTTTGTAGTTCCATACCTCAGTCCACTCCGGAGTGACTGGAACTGGTCGCGCTGCGTGTTTTTTAAAAAAAACTTTTTAGAAGTTTTTAAAAAGCACAGTGCACGACTCCATGTCGCTCTGTCGCCGCGCTCCAGTGCAGATTTGCAAGCACATGTAAGTGTGTGCCTGCAGATCTGCCGGAGGCGGGCTTTAGGCTGGCGAGTTTCTCCGGTTGGTGGAGAGCCTACACCAACCAGAAGCCACCATTTTGGACGCCGGAGTAGTGCGGAGTGACGAGCTCGCAGTGCTCCTCGTCCCAACGGACTCACCCGGACGGAGAAGAAAACTGGCGAGTCCTGTTTTTGCCTGTTTATTTTCATACATGCAGAAAGGGCCTTAGACTCTGCCCTCACCCTTTTTTTCTGTGGTGAGTATATGGGATACTCATTTGGTGTGATCCTCCACTTCCTATCTTACTCAGCCATGAAGCTAAGCCATGAAGCACATAACTTCCTTGCTCATATTCAGCAAATATTTCCAGATGACTCTTTTTTTTTCCAGGCAAGCTTTGGAATCTGAATCATGCATGTATTCACTCCTGTTTTTCTGGAATGTGGGAGCTGTTTAGCTATGTTGTTGTTGCTGTTGTTGTTGTTATTGTTGTATGGCTTCAAAACATTTCCAACTTACGGCAACCCTAAGGTGAACCTATCATGCAGTTTTCAAAGGCTGAAAGAGTGTGTGATGCACCCAAGGTCACCCAGTGGGTTTCAACAGCCAAGAGGGGAATCAAACCCTAGTCTCCAGGGCTGTAATCAGTTGCGTGGGGACATGGGGGTGAGGTGGGTGATTTGCCTCAGGTGGCAATGTTTTGGGGGTGTCCTGGCCCATGGCCATGCCCCTGCACAATCTGGCCATGCCCCCACACGCCCCGGTCACGCCTCCACATACTGCAGCCATGCCCCCAAACACAATGGCATGCCCCTTGCGCCATAGCCCCACCACACACACACACTCCAAGATCTGCCACTGGTTGTAATCCAGTGCTCAGATCGCTACACCACACTGGCTATTTTAGCTGCTTTAAATTAAGGGCTTTCTTGCTTCAAACTATCTTGAAATGGAGAGGTAAAATGTTTTAAATAATAAAATAGGAAGATAGATAGATAGATAGATAGATAGATAGATAGATAGATAGATAGATAGATGATAGATAGATAGAATTTAGAGAAGCAATGGTGTATTTTATGTAAGTAATTTATGAATTCTATATGTTTACCCATGCCTCATGGTATCCATACCACTATTTTTACAACATGTAAAAACAGATTATCCTGAGCATTAGAAATTTAACAGAGGGTGAGAATCAAATGTGTTGGATAGCTGTCCTTATTCTTGACAGCTAAGTATATACATTTATATACTTAGCTATATAAGCTATATTTTTTACCATAAACAAACATACTTTTTGATGTGAGCAGAGAGCCAAGTGGAAAATTCTGTATTCAATAAGTAATTAAAGATAGGACTCCAGTGGTTTTTTCCTTACCTCCCTTCTAATAAGTTCTTCTTTGCTGAAGAGGAAATTATTTCTCTTGTGTGTTCTGGAGGAAAGTTCATATGCTGTAGTACCTTCTGTTACTGATAAAGGTTGCAGATTGAAAGTGTTCGGTCAAGCAGAAAATCACTTAGTTTGGTGATACAGAAAAGTGAGACCTCTCTGTGTTGAATAAGTGTGCTCGCGGAGAGCAAGGAAACAACTTGAGGAACAAAGGAACTGGCATTTATCAAACAAGCGTGACAGTCAATTAAAGGGCATTTGGGTTTCCATTGGGCATTGTTGAGAACGAAAGTCTTTGCTCACTGGGCATCTCAGCTACATTTTCCTCTGGTTGTCCTCCATTTGAAGGATTGTTCAGTCCACATCCAGCTGAAAGTTTAAAGATTAAACAAACAAATATGAATAGGGGCCTTAAAATTTTTCGTAACAGTCAATACCTGGCTAATCAATCACACAAGTCATTGTTTTTCTCTGCTGATAAGATTGTTCTATTTCTATTACAACACCTATTTAAATATTTTCATCTATTTGTATAAATTTGCATGTGTGAATGTCATCTATGTCCCTTTTTTGGGTTGTAGTCCCTATTTTAGGATTATATGCTAAGAGTACCCTATCTTTGTCAGCTATAGAATATCTTTCATTACATCCTGCAACTTCTCAGACTGAGACCTGATGAGTTAGACTCAAATGGAGTGGATCCACTGTTATTCAACATCATTGACATATGTATTGACATGCCAAGTTCTCATTGATAAGAACTGGATCTAAGCCGATGGAGATACCTTCTCTTTTGCAATTCTAGCCATAACGGAGACAAGACCTAGAGCCCTATAGAATGGAATGGAACACATCTTTGGTTTAAATTATATACAACACAACCATTTGACCTGTTCCTTGTTGAAAAAGAAGTCAGAGATTTCTAAGCCAGAGCCTGGAAGTAACTAGTTAGAAATATCCAGTTCTTGTAATTAATTCTTGTTTGGTAATAACTATGCCATAACTAAGTTACATAATGCACTAACTTTACAAAGCATAACTTCACTCTCTCCTCACTTTTAATTACTTCTGTAGTTATGGGGATATCACTTCACCAAATGGTGGTGGAGGAATAGACCAAGGTGCAAATGATGGCTCATGTATACCTCATGTTCTGTTATGGATTTTGAGACAATGACCCAATGGATGGAATGAATTTTGTTTCACAGAATAGCAGCTTATAGCAATCAGATGGTTTTTAAAAGGTAACTAAACATAGCTATTCTGTTTACTTTTGAAAAAAGTGTAGGAAATAAAGAGCTACTGCTAAAAAATAACTACAATAGTTAACTATCTACTTTTAGGACTTCTGGATATTGAAATGAGGAAATAAATAAATAGCTGCAGTGACCAGTGACTTTTTTCTACTACACAATCACAGTGTTATGATTGCACATTAGCTGCCACAACAACATCCTATGGAATTCTGACTTTTGTAGTTTGGTAAGGCACTATAGCTATCTAGATAAAATTTTTACTCTGCGACGCAAATCCAAGTGTATATATACCTCAGTTAACAAAGCAACTGTATTCCTGGGCATAACTTCCATAACAGAATATTTGATACAGAGGCAAAAATAAAAGGAAAAGCATAGTTATCGGTTCCTATACTTCAAAAAAGAAGAGCACTTCAACATTCAGCAAACTTGTTATTCAAAACTAACAATATGCACTTGTGAAATGAAATAACTGGGTCAGGTAAGCCTTGGATTTTTTTTTAAAAAAAAACAACTTTTGAATATTCTAGAGACCACTTAAAGCTTCTTCCAAAATGCATGCAGGGATGTCTTTTTGTTTCACCAGCTTCCACTTTTCTTACAATTTCCAATTCAGTGGCCAAACATATAAATCCACTATTATTAGACTGCGGGGGGCGGGGTTAACATGCTATGGGAAAACAGTGAGGCATGCTTACCTGTCTTCTCTCCTTTTTTCTTTGTTTTGAAGTTCATACATGTTCAGTAAAGTATTCCAGAAAGAACTACTGCTTACTTTGCCTCTTGTAGGCAGGCAGACACAGATGCAGCAGAAGTAATGAATGCAGAGATTCCCACTCTTTCGCACCTCAGGCTTTATTGCACTGTTTACTAAAGACATGTTGCTGCAATCTAGCAGCAAACTATTTTTCCAGACCCCCTTCACCCTCTGCATGTCCAGAGGAGGGTGACAAAAATGGTGAAGGGTCTAGAAGCCATGCCCTTCCAGAAGACTGGCTTAAGGAGCTGGATATGTTTAGTCTGCAGAAAAGAAGGTTAAGAGGTGAAATGATAGCCACGTTTAAATATTTGAAGGGATGCCATGCCATGTAGAGGAGGGAGCGGGCTTGTTTTCCGCTGCTCCAGAGACTAGGAGAAGAAGCAATGGATTCAAGCTACAGGAAAAGAGATTCCACTTGAACCTTAGGAAGAACTTCCTGATGGTCAGAGCTGTCTGGCGGTGGAATATGCTGCCTCAAAGTGTGGTGGGGTCTCTTTCTCTGGAGGTTTTTAAGCAGAGACTGGATGGCTATCTGTTGGGAGTGCTTTGATGTGTGTTCCTGCATCGCAGGGGGTTGGACTGGATGGCCCCTGTGGTCTCTTCTAACTCTATGATTCTATGATTCTACCCTGAATCCAAATACTATTAAAACAAAGAACACTTCAATCAAGATAGAGATCAGGAGAGAAGGGGGCATCAGACAAGTGTAAAAGAGGTTTTGTAAAAAGGAACTTCTTTGACAGAAGCTTTGTTAACTAACAATTTTTGATCTAGGCTGCCTTTGACCTATGAGCAAGTTTTATCTTTAATGCCCAGTTGTTTATTGTCCTATGTTTTATGATTTTATTGTGCTAGTGTATTTTATCTATCACCTTAGACAGATGTATATATTTTTTTAAAAAAATAAGACAATAGATGTATTTTAATATAAATAAATACATACAAAGCATGTAATTCCTTGCAGTAACATGAAAACACTGAATCCTTGTTATCCTTCCAATGATAACAACATCAACATCAGGTTAGGAGTCTCTCATTTTCTTTTCATCCCTACTCTGTTCACATCTTTGACTTCTTTTGAAGGTCAGCAAATACCACATGGTAACAACAAGAGGCAACAAGCAAAAAGGAGCATGTCCCAGAAGACAGGTGCCTGAGATGGAAGATCTTCGGGGCCTGAGTGGCAGAGCTCATATCTTCTACTGGGATTTTACAAAGGCGACATGGTTGCTAACACGGTGCCTTTTTTTTATGCTGCTTTGGGGTTGGATCTCCCTTCCTTATTATCCTTGGCTGAAGGTTGGTCTGTAAGTGAAGGAACAGAATTAGTAAAGCAAAAGCAAATAAAGCATGCTGGTCTATGACCATAATAAAATTATTAATTGATTGAAAGCAAATAAAGTCTTCTTTATGGGTTCTCTTTAGTCTTTCTTGAACAAAGAAAATAACACAGACAAAGGCTTGGCATTTTGACTGCAGCATTGCCTCGTTCTTACTATGTATTTATCCCTTTCCTTGAGATTTAATTTCTGGTCAGATGTGGAAAATGTCCGTTCTGTTGAAAATACATAGAAAATGGTACTTGGAACAAGTGGGAAAGACTTGTTTATAACTGGAATTATGGCCAAGATCTTACATTGTTCTTATGTAATGTAAATTTGTACACATGTGGCCCAGAATCCTGTTGTCAGAGAGACAGCAGTGTTTGTCTTTTGCAGGATAAAAAGAAGAAGAAAAAGCATGGGGTGTGAAAAAAAATCTAACCGCACCTTTCAGATTAATTGATTTCTTTTAGCATGAGCATGCATGGATATCGATCCACTTCTTTAGAAGTATTGGTAGACTGGCATTAAAGAACCAGATATTTAAGTACAGTTACACTGTTGTGACTGTTGACAGAAGAATCCTGTTGTGATTTTGTGCGTGTATATCTTTTAGCTCTCAAATAAGCACAAGAGTCGTAAACAGCCCTTTGGCTACACTCTCACCAAAGGCTCAACTCTAAATCTAGGTCACACTTTCTGACCAGATTCTATATTGGTTTAATTACTGTTCTGCATCTCTCTATAAGCTTCTCCTCAGAATTAAACCCTCCCCACACAGTCACCCTCCCTGGCAGACTAAGGGATTCTGCCCCACAGTTCTTTCTGGTGAAAATTCTCACTGAAGGATTCAAAATAACAATCAGCGTTTGCCTTTATATATCTTTTTCTCTCAGCCACCAGCCCCTCCCACACGCTTCTAGGCTGAGCTTCTCCCCATAAGCAGCTATTTTGGTTACCTAGGAACCTGTTTCTAGGCTACTCTGGTACTCTGGATAGCCAGAATTCTGTCACAGGCAAGAATCATGCTGTCTTCTAAATGTTGTTGGACTGCAACTCCCATCAGGACTAACCAGCATAACCAATGGTGTGGAATGTTGGAAGCTACAGTCTAATAACAGTGGGAAAATCTCATGTTTTCTACCCCATTTAGACTCAACTTGCTGTTTTTCCTCCAAAAGGACTGGATTAATCCTCATTTTTCTTCCTGCGGGATACTCTAGATGCTACAGAGGCAAGGAGTCTATAATTAATTTCCTCCTGCTGGGTCCATCAATATACTTTGCAGTGAACTTATTTTTGCTGGGCAACACACAGTTGAGAACGAGTTGTTCCACTTAATTAACAAGCTGGATAAACTAGGATCACCTGGAGCTCAGCTGCTATACTGGTGCACATTAGTTTTTCGGAGAAGGGTTCATGCACAAAGTCTTTAGTGTTTCCTTACTTCCATTAAATCACCACAATTCCAGCAATATGAAGAGCAGGTTTCATCTTAGCTTTTTCTACCCTTGTCCCCTTCCCAGGTTTCCTGTTGTTGTGTGCTTTCAAGTCATTTCCAACTTATCATGACCCTAAGGCAAACCTATTATGGGATGTTCTTGGCAAGATGAGTTCAAAGGGAGTTTCTACTGCCTTTATCTGAGGCTGAGAGATTGTGACTTGCTCAAGGTCAACCGGTGAGTTTCCATGGCTGAACAGGAATTTGAACTCTGATCTCTCAGAATGCTAGTCCTACACCCATGGCACCATACAACACTGGCTCTCAGGTCTCCACTACAGTGGAGAAAGCTTAAGGATTAGAGAAACCTCCTAAAATGGATGGTCCTAGGTTCTCAAAATGGATGCTCCTAGATTCTCAGAATAGTTCCTCCAGCTCATGCAATGGACTATTTGAACAATCCGTTAAGAAGCAACATTGCACAGTTAATGGCTTCCAGCAGAACTTCTCCTTCTTTATTCTATTGAAAAACAAAAAATCCAGACATAACGTACAACCCTGAAGAAAAAAAGCAGGACTGTTGATGGCCGGGGCTCTTGGAAGTCCCTTTTTGATAGGTTTGCTATAATTTGAAGCTGGTTTGATAGTAAATTAAAAACTGGCCCATGAGTTTGGGATGGGAAGAGCATTTGTATGTTTGAGGGAAACAAACACAAAGGGGCTTTTTTCAAGTGTTTGAAAACCCCAATGAGGAGAATCTTCTTCCAGCCCATTTCTCAGTTGCCCTACCCATCCTCAGACAGACTCATGTCCTGATGTAATGCAGTAGGTAGGACTGGAGGAGTCAGGAAGGGATCCTGAGAGGCAAAAGTATCCAGATCTTTCGCTGCCTCACTCACCCGAATGTCACCAGGAGTAGGCAAGGGTGGGGGAAGTAGTCAAAGATCTGGAAAACAACAGCCTCCAGATCTTTGGCTACTTTCCTCCTGCCCCTGTCCCCCAGTGTTGTGCATGGTGGGAAGGAGGATCTTTGGGTGCTTCTCTCTGTCTTGATATCACCAGGTGGGAAAGGGGGAAGGCAGCTGAGGAGTCTTAACAGTCTCCCCCATATTATATGGCAACATGCCTAAGCAATCTCCTTTCTCCCTCTTGCTGGAGTCTTTCTCTCCATTACAGATTGCTTTCTGAAAATTGTGTGTGTGTGTGTGTATGTGTATATATGTATGCATGTATGTATGTATATTCTTTTTGAAGACATCTGGCAGCAAGGAAGAATTGATTAAATTATTCGTTCCTACTTACAGAAATAAATAATTCAGCATAGCATATCCCTACCATATGATTGACAGGCTGTCACCTTAAGACTACAGCTATCTACAGATTCAGAGTTACAAAAGAGTTTACAGGCACCTAGCTTGCTTCTACCATGCTCACCTTCCCAGACTCTTTGTTGGGTTTTGCTGCAACAGCTGGGTCAGATACATTCCTTGTACATTCCATATTGTGACCTATCACAGATTTTCATGCCAAGATTTATTCAGACGAGCTTCTCATTGGCTTCCTCTGAGGCTGAGAGAGTGTAATTTGCACAGTGGGTTTCCATGGCTGAGCAGGAATTTGAACCCTGGCCTCCCGGACTCCTAGCCCAGCACTCAAAGCATTACATCATGCTGGTTTCACCTGTTAGATACAGGCACTTGGAAGTCCTAAAATTTAAGTTGTTCCCAATTACAATAGGGTATTCCAAAGGTGTTAGACTTTGGAATTTATTTCCTTTTTCTAACTGGGCACATTTTAAGTTTTGTGACTTTCTGGGGCACATGTTTAATTCCATTTCACTTAAATTCTATTTTCAATTTTTGGCAATTGGGATGAAGTTGAGTTTAATGTATCCAACATCTCACTGTATTTTTTTTTTTTAATTATCTGACCTTAATACTTACACTTTCTGTTAGACCCAGTTAACACAAGAGATTCAGAAAACTGTAGCATCAAAAGTACCGGTATGTTTCTTGGTGGGATGCAACATAACTAGAATCTTTTTTTGTATTGCTACTGTATGAGTTTTATTCACGTGGAAGAAATGATGATAACGATAATCTCTTAGGGTACCTGAGGCAGGAAAGATGTTTAACAAATGCAGGTACATGCTCTGCTGACCTCACAACTCACGTCTCAAGGTGTACTCTCCCATCTGTCTTGTGGTTTATTGTTTACCAGTCACTTAGTCATGTGAGCATTTGCACTGAGATAGAGTTTGATGCTGGTACAGTCTCCTTCCATACAGAAGATGATTTATGATATAGTGCTAATGGTTCTACTTCTTCATAATAGGCATTTCTTTTTCTTGCAAGCGATTTTGGCTATTTAGCCCACATTAACAAATCTTGCATCAAACAGAAAGGCAAGCAAAGAGCTTTTAAGACTTCAGAACATAGAAGAGAGTGAAACTTCAGAATGCATGATGAAATAAATCATTGAAATTTTGCTCTGACCAAACTGAACCATACCAGAGTGTGCTCCAATCAATATGAAATGGTAGATGGCTTTCCCTGGGGCTCATTCAAAATTTAGTAGATTTTGCTGTATTCTTGCCTCCCAGGTATAGCATACAGAGAGAACTCTTGTGGTGGTGTGTAATGGTATCATTCACTGTGCCACCTTAATGGATGAGGCCCTTCTGTTCATCACCAGCATGGTGATTCCGATCTGATGTCCTTCAGATATCTTAGACTATGCCCAAGATACCATCAACCTGATGGAAGGCAAATTTCTGCCAGTGGACCTGTGCCAAGGCTGTAAGAAAAAGAGCTGCTTCTCCTCTTCCTTAGGTGTAGAAAAGCAGTAGGGTACAGTTTTACACACAGACACACACTCACACACAGCCACTGATTGGCCATGGGAGTTCTCTGTTTGCCTTTGGTTACCCAAGGGGAAGAGAAGGAAAAACTACTGCATTTGAGATGAGGACAGAAGCTATTTCACTGTCCCTGGATATGTAAGGACAGTCAGACAGGTCTTGACCTCACCTCCACAGAAAATCAGTGATGGGGTGGGGGCAGAGTTGTACCCACAGACTCTAACCACCCTTGTACCCCTGGAGAAACGTGCCTCCTTATGCGATGCCTGAAAAAGTATGAGGCATAAACTGGAGGTTAACTTAGTAACAGGATTCTGGACTATAGCTGCCAGAATACTCAAGCTATGCTCACCAGGGAAATAGAGTAGAACAGATTTGGAGGCAATAGGTTGTGGAAGCCCCAGAGTTACCATAGGATGGGCCAAGCATGCCTGGAAGTTCTTCTTCATTTGGGTGAAACGGTGATGTCATTTTGCCACGTGGCTGACATTATTTGTGCCATGTGCTTGTGTACAGCTTGCTTCGTGAAACTTCTAGTGTTAGAGAAGCCTCCACAGATGATGGAGGATTGATGTATGCTTTGAAAACAGGACTCAGGGCATTATTATAGAGTAGGAATAGAAGGCTTGCCTAATTTAAGGGAAAAAGCAATCCTTATCCACATCACCTCTTTTAGATTTCAGCTTGCTTTATAGAAGCCTGAAGAGGAGAGATGGCAAAATGACTATAAGGCCTGAGTAGAGTTAGAGCCATGATGAAGAAAACACCTGCTTAGCCACAAAAGTATTTCAAGATCTTGGCTATTTCAAGTGATATCAAACATGTACAGAGTAATTGGTCCATGTCCTGACACATTGTGCTGAAAAAGACACCAGCCTATATACCAGAATGAGATACAAAGAGCTAGTGTGACGTGTAGAGTTTGGAAATAGTGCTCGTTCATTGTTGGTGAGTTTTTATGACTGTCATAGCTTTACTTTTGTTAACTTCTGCTTTTAAGTGATTTTGTAAGAATTCTATATAGATCTAATGTAACTCTCTGTGCATGCCAGATTCTGCTCAAACTGCTTTATTCATTTTACTAACAAACTCCATGCATGAACCTTAAAGTGTTCCTCCACAAGCCCAAACCTACCTATTAATGTACGCTATAGACTACTTTTCTTCTCATCAGACAGTACACAATGTATCTATAATATCCAGCAGCATACTCGCTAATTGTCCCAGTTTAGCAGGAACAGTCCCAATTATTTATTTATTTATTTGTATCCCGCCTCTCCATATGGATCGAGGCGGCGAACAACTTACAAATAGCATGTATTTCGAAACATTTCTATACATGCCCCCAACAAGCTTGGTACTCATTTTACCAACCTGCGAAAGGATGGAAGGCTGAGTCAACCTTGGAGCCTGGCAGGATCGAACTCACAACCTTGTGGCTTGCAGTACTGGCATTTAACCACTGCGCTACCAGGGCTCCATATTAACAATTAACCTTGTACCATCCCTCTGTTTGATCTACCTTTAAAATGTTCCACATTATCTCTTCTCCTCCCACTTACCCCCTTTGTCTGCAGGTTACTTTAATTGTTACAAGTTGAGTCCAAAGTACAAAACTAGTTTGCACTGAATTCACTCAGCAGTGGAAGAGAAGAGAAGAGAAGAGAAGATCTTGTCCTTCCCTGTAGGCTCAGGCAAAAGTAAACTGCTGCTTCTCTTAACTGGTAACTTCAACTTCTTCATTCTCTTAAATTGTAACTTCTTCATTAATGACTTTTCCATCCTGGCCACACTCTGGTGTTGTTGAGCCACACATGTCCCGGTTTTCCTCGGAGAAACATTGGAAAGTATGCAGCAGAACTACTGATTCGTTGCTCAATATATCCTATCATGTCTTCCTATAGAATATCCAGCACAGCTTCTGAGTTGGTTGCAGTGACCCATGTTGAAGCTCAGAAGCAGGTAACACATGGCCTGCAGGGTACAAATGCCGCACAACTGTTTTTGCAGGGGTGGGGGACAAAGGTTATCGTGAAGGCAGCAAAAGATGTATATCTCATTTTCCTTTTAAGAAAGCATGCACAAACATACCAGGTAGAGACATGCTTTCTGCTGTGTTCTAGCATTACCCTTATCAATGGTGAGGTACCACCAGTGCCAGGGATAATCACAGAATAATGTTGCAGCTACTCACTCAGCAAAGACAAAAGAATCCAATTTGGTTATTCTCTTTTTGACTTGCTGACTTTGACTTAGCTTCACATCTCTTGGGTTGCCCATCCACACTTGCCTCCAGATCAGCAGTCCTGACAAGTATAAAGAAACCTATCACTGATTATGTAACTTCCCAGCTTCTTCTCTGATCATGACTGACATAAAAAAAAAAATGTACTGACAGGTTGATTTACATCATGGAGTATTGTCAACACCAACTTTTTCAGTTGTCGAAACACATCTTAAAGTCCCTAGAGGTGTGTTATAGAAAACAAAGCAAGACATCATTGATTTATAGTCTACTTGGTCAGTTTGACTATTTTCTGGCAAACTGTCACGTGTAACCTTAGCCTGCATCCTTGTTAGTTCCAACTAGAGTAGACCCGCTGAATGAAATGTTGAATCAGTCCATAAGAAAATCCCCTTGATTCAATGAGTCTGCTTTGGTTTGGAATAACAACAGAATTCAGGCCACAAACTCCACTTTGCATAATTTGAGTGTCAGAATCACCTTATGACTCTACACATTTTGTGCATACATCAGAATGCCCAGTATCATCCTGCAAAATCCTCTCTCTGTCTCTCTCTCTCTCTCTCTCTCTCTCTCTCTCTCTCTTTTATATATATATATATATATATATAGAAAGATAGACAGACAGACAGACCTTACCATGAAGAAATGTGCAGGTTGAAGTCGCACCATGAAGGCAGAACAGGGAGAGAGGAGAGGTAATGGTAAAGTTATGCAAAGCTCCCTGTCTCTGAGACATTTTCCTGTTCTTCTAAAATCCTTTTCGCCTTCTTCCAAATTTCTTGGATGTTTGGCTCAAGCAGGAACATTCAGATTTGCTTCTAATTTTGTTTCTTGGAGAACATTTAATGGCAAATCACAGCTGGGCAGAACTTATCTCCCTCTTGAGATGCTTCATGGATCTTATCAAAATGATTTTCATTTCCATCAAAGTCCCTGCAATGTTTTTTACGTGGGAGAATGATTGACTGATGTTTTACATGAACATAACCACTGAGTGTCATGGATCATAAGAAAAGAAGTTAGCTGAACATACTTTGGGCCAGTATCAACATGCGGTTTTCATGTTAGGAGGCAATAAATCTACTGCAAGTTTTATTTGAATATTAAAGGAAGTTTCCCAAATATAGAACTTATTTTGGGAGGTGGGGTTCAACAACCTGGATCACGCCTTTAAAATTAAGACTAAGGCCATTTCCATACTACACTGTTATAGTGCTTTCATTCCACTTTCAACATCCTATGGAATCCTGGGATTTACAGTTTAGAGAGGGCACTTAGAATTCTCAGTCAGAGAGCTCTTTGGCCTCAGTAAGCTGCAAACTCCAGAATTCCACAGGATGTTGAAAGTTGAATAATAGCATTATAACAGTGTAGTACAGAAATGGCCTAAAATACAAGTGATATGGAATCCACCAGCAGCTGCTGCTTAGAGGCAAGTTTCAGGCTGCATGCAATTGTGAGTAAGCATACACTAACAGATCATTCTGGGCTTCAAAGTGGGTGGTTTGCTTTGGGAACTTAAGCTCTCCTGTTCTTGTTTTTTTTTCTCTCTCTCCCCACCAAAGAATCTTTTCCTTCTTCAAGGGTGCAGAGATGCATTCAGCTGGCCGGGACTCCTGCTTCAGAGGAAAGCCACCAAGCTTGGAAAACAGCCAGGAGGAAAAGAGTGATGCCCACCCAACTGCTTCTCTCCGAAGATTATTTGCTCCCACTGTTACTCTTCAGTGAAGTATCAGGCATGAGTGTTTAACTGAACAAAATTGTATTTGGGTCCTTTATTTCAGCTAAACACAAAGGTTAAGCAGGGGCTTCAGAGCACAGATGGAGTCTGAAGAGCATTTGAGGATGAGAGGCAGAGCACTTTTAAAAAGCAGAGTTAGACCAACATTTTGACAGTACTGGATCCCACCGGGACATTTCTATTTGCTAGTTAGTACATTTCTCACTAGGAACAATGATGCATTGAATGAGAAGTAAGAGTCCTCCAGACTCTGAATTGATTTGTCATTTTATCCTAGCTCAAAAAGGCACCTTGATTTATTTTGCAGCATAATTCTCCAAAGAACAGGTGCAATGGAGATGGCCAAGATCCCATCATTCTAAGTGGGATGCAGAAGCGGGGAAATGATGAAAACATCTGCAGCCACCTGTTTAGGAAGTCCCTAGCAGGGATTAACTCAGTTAAATAAGTGTTAAATTGAACCTAGAATTAAATTATATCAAGTTATTCTAACATTCTGGAAGGTTCTCAAATAAGGCATCAGGTGTGCCTTGGCAGAAAGCTACCAGCTGGAGATGTTAGCCAGCCATCACATCAATTAAAAATTGTACCAATTATCATCCAAATCTCTCAGTGGTATCTGAATCGCTGAGATCCAACAGATGGGTTTTCATTTTGATTAATTATGTATCTACATAAATTCTAGGAGAATGCTACACATCCAAGGCAAAAGGGCTTATCCACCTTCAGATAGGACTGATGGTGGATACGATGACATGAAAGGACAGAGGTACATATTATAACTGCAATGGTTGTATTTTTCATGTTTGTCACTTGAAAGTATTTATACACCAGTCTTCTGCCCAAATGGAGCCTAACAATGTGATCTGTGAAAAAAAGCACAATGTAAAAACAGAACAGAAAAACATTGTTTAAAAAAAGACTAAACACTGTTGTAAAAGCCAGAACATTCTAAAATAATACAGTTTTAACTGCCTGTCAATAGCTCAGTAGGTATGAGCTGCTTCTCTGAGTCTTCTTTTGGGAGGGAGTTTCACAACTGAGATGCTGCTACAGATTCTGAGATTGTGTCTCATGCACTCAGCTGCTTAGCTTTCCAAGATGGAGACCCTGTTAAATCCTGTGGATCTAACCCTGAGCTGGCACCAAATCCATGTTACTGTGATCTATAGAATGCTACTGTTGGAGCTGCGAGATTGAAAACTGCAGAGAACTCCTGTACCTTTAATGGTCGCGGAGAAGAGGGAATTTCAGCAGATGTTGCCTGTCATGCAACCAGGTAACAAGCAACATCTGGTAAAATTCCTGCTTCTACACAACCATTAAAAGTACCTCTCCCATTTTCACTCTGGCAACCCCACCTACTGTTCAACTTAGCATTTATTTGATGTGATTTATAGCCTGCCTTTCTCTTAGTATGGGATGCTTAAATGTTCAAAAGCAAGACTAGAAACTTGTGGGTGAGTTGCCCTCACAGAAAATGGATGAGATGAGAACAGTTGTGTGTTGTAAGTGAAAGGTCTGGGAGCACTGTGCACTGAAAATCTGAAATGCCAAGCTTCTTTAGAAAGAGGTGGTCTTTCAGATATCCTGGAGGGCCTCAAGCCATTTAGGGCTTTCTAGGTATATTATTACCTCTATCATTGTTAGAAAATCACATATATGTTACTATGAATGTCTTAGGAAGTCAAAGAAACTTTTGTGAACCTCCCTTTCCATTTACAGATCTGCAACCAGAGGCTTCCCTGGTGCAGTGGTGACAACATCTCTGACTGAAAGGACCCAGATTGGTGGGGAGGGGGGGCTTTCCAGCAGACCACAGACCTCAAGCAGGCATATTGTAGGGGGAAGCGCTCCCTATATATTGAATAATGGAGGTGAAAGAGAGCTTTTCTTGTATTAATGGTATGTTTATTATTTATCTGTTTGTTTCTTTGATTTCCATTCCACCTTTCCATTAAATGATCCTCAAGGTGGCTAGCAACAACAATAATAAAATACTTAGGGAAAGGGGATCAGGCCTTCTCTGCCACTCCTAAGAAATAATATGGGGCTGGACAAGATGATGAAGGAAGCCAAAAATATGGCTGTCAACATGTTGGCATTTTATGCATGTAAAAGTGGTGGTGTGGGTGTGGGTGTGGACGGATGTGTGACTATTTCATAACATCTGTGTTCAGTTTACAGTTGCATAAGTGGAGTTCTGTGAGTGTAACTGTTGCATATGTTGTTGTGCATTCTTGGAGGGTGTGTAACTCTTAATCAGTGCGATCAGCACACCACTTGATTCACCAGAATTGTGGGAACACCAAACACATTCACAGATGCACAATCAGTTGCACAACGTCAGCAGCATTCAGAGGAGATGTAATATAGCATAACTGCTGTTTACTTACATGAGTGGAGATTTACACTGCACAAGCATGTGTGTTGCCATTCCAGTGGCAACACGCAGCTGCTCTCATCTCGTCTGTTTTCTGTGAAGGACAACTCACCCATAACTTTCCATCTTTGCTTTCTCAACTTTAGGACCTTTAAGTTGAACAGCAGCACTGTGTAGGTCACATTGACACTGATTCAGTGCCAGCTCAGGGTAAGATTCAGTGCCAGCTCAGGGTAAGATTTAGAGGAAGCACTGACCCAAGTGCGCAACAAATAATACCCGGAGATTTGATTTTGCTGCTGGCTGTGAGTGCTCAGTCATGCAGAGCAAGCCTTTGTTTCCTGGTAATGTTGCTTAGCAGAAAACTGGATTCACAATATTACATTTGAAATAATGTTCGTATTTGTGTGTGCTTGTGTGCTAGCATCAAAGAAAAAGATCAAAAGGTGTCACAGAATATTACCTCCAAAGGTCTTGGGACATTGATTTTTGAAGGAGTGGGTCTCTCAGTACGGTGCGGTAGTCTAACTCTCAGTCTAAGACTCCAGGAGCCTATTCACACTACAGAATTATAACACTATCATTCCATGTTAAGTGCAATGGGTCTATTTGTGGAATCCTGGGATTTGCAGTTAGAATTCTCAGCCAAGAGCTCTAATACCTCACCAAACTACAAACCACAGAATTCTATAGGATGGAACTATGGGCTTATTCACAGAATTACAGCTAGCCCTCCACATTTGTGGGTTTCGCTTTTGTGGATTTGATTATTCATGGATTGTTTGCTGTCACCTCTGCTGCCTCCCTATGCCATTTTTAGCAGGGACTGCAAGTCTCGTGAGACTGAGAAACTGAGAATGAGGCTTGTAAGTCCCTCTTAAAAATAGTGTGGGGCAGCAGTGGAGGTGGCAGGAAGCCCCACTAGCCACCCACTTCTGCCTTGTAGAGGAACCCTGGTGCCTCAAAGGAATCCATGGTGGGTTGAATATGGTGATCATACTTTTTTCTGTGTTAAATATGGTTTGGGAGGGTCTATTCACGGTTTTTCTGCTTTCATAGGGGTCCTGTGCCCCTAACCCTAGCAAATGTGGAGGGATGACTATATAGTGCTATTATTCCACTTTTAACTCCTGTGGTTCCATCTTATGGAATTCTGGGATTGGCAGTTTATGGAGTGGCATTTAAAATGATCTTCTGGAGAGCTCCAGTGTATCACCAAATGACAAACCCCATAATTCCACAGAAAGTTGCCATGGCAGCTAAAGTGGAATAATAGTGTGGAAGTTCTGTAGCATGAATGAGCCCTAGGTGACAATGGTTTGGATCCCCACTCACCCTGCTCACTAGGTGACCTTGGACAAGACATATTCTTGCAGTCTCGAAAGAAGGCAACAGCAAACTTACTCTGAAGAAAATCTTGCTTTAAAAATCCTATGATGGGGTTAACATAAATCAGAAGGTGTGTAACAACAACTTTTTTCATCCTTACACTTGCCTTAGCATTGAGATCTGCTGGAGGAACTCTCCTATGTAACTGCCTCTTTCTTTGCTAATTTCCCCTTAGGGAATCACTTATCAGCAAGACTTCATCAAGTGCCTCCTTGTTTTTTATTGCCACTTCCTCCTTTGCTCTGATTAAGCCAAACCACACATGCGGCAAGAACATTAAACACACAAAAGCTGTCTTTCCTCCACACTCTCCTCTCGCTATTGCCTCCATCAAACTTCACCATCCTCTCTAGGGAGAAGAACAGAGACCACTGATCTCATTTAAAGTGTCATCTTAATATGATTCACTGGACTTTTTTTGAAAAATGAGAGATCAACATAGATTTTTAAGTTAAATTTTTAAAAAGGCTTTGGAAGAGAATTCTTTCCTTGCTTTGACAGCCTGTAGTTTCAAGTGAGAATATCAAAGGCAACTTCTGAGTTTATCATTCTGTAAGATATCTCTGCTAAGCTATCTATATCAGGCCAGTCCCGACTTCTATATTAGGCCAGTCCCTACTTCTAAGCAGAGTGAAGAATCTGTCTCAGGCAGCGTATAGAAGGGTGGGTAGTAGTACCCAGTGAGGTAGTACTACCCAGTGAGGGTAGTAGTAGCAATCTGCTGGCTGTTCTGTTCTTTCCACAGAAAGAGCTATGGAAGTCACTTCATCTGTCCCAAGCAGTGTCCACACTATGCAATGATAGCACTGCCATGTTTGGAAGACTACTTGGAATTGTCTGCCAGGGAGCTCTAATAGTGTAGTTCAAGGGAGTGCATTAGATCATTCTAAGCATCTCACCAGAGTACAGATCCCAGAAATCTGTTGCATGGAGCAGTTTAAGTGGTATCGAACTGCTATAACTGTGCATTATGGAGACACACCAGAACACCCAAGTGAGCCTTTAATATGGTGGAAAAAAATATTCCATCATTACTGATGAAGGAAGATTCAGCTGCCAGACTAGTCTGCTAAGGACTAAGGATGGTATCACATCTTATTCAGGGATATAGCTAATTCAGCCACTTCTAAGTGGGTTTTCTTCATTCTCCAAATTTCTAGCATGGCAGTAACTTAAAACAGTTTTAAGTATCCAAAGAAAAGGGGCAGCTGAAGTTACGAAGGGGATGTGAACACAGTACAGTCATCCCTCCACATTTGCTGGAGTTAGGGGCACAGGACCCCTGTGAAAGGGATTTGAGCTTGCTATGGGGGGGGGCATATAGCCTATGACAGAATCTGGGATGGAAAATTGGTCTCATCCCCACATAGTTGTCCACCCCTAGCTTAAACTGTGAGGACTGGGAGCTCATGGGTGGAAAATCAGTGCTTGAGGCAGGAACCCAGTTTTCAGAAAACTACAGGAGAAGGATAAGATTAGAAGCAGTGTCAGGCCATCAACCTCTTCCCTGAATTCTCACCTCCAGTAGCTATTCCACCAGGTCATGACATCAGATGCATAGCCGTTTCATTGTCTCTCCTGAAAGGTCCTTCTTTTCCCTCTTCCCTTCCCATCCCTTTTTCCTTTGGGTTGTGTCTTTTTGAGATTGCAAGCCTATGAGCAAGATCAGTATTGTTTTAAATGATTTCACGCAAGTCGCTCTGAGAATGCTTTTGGGTGAAATGAGGAATAAAAATGCCAGCAACAACCTCTATCGCCTCTTAGTTACCTCTGCCCCAGGGCTGGTTGCTTCTGTATATCACTTGACCACAAAGAATCTCTTGAACTGACCTCTTATTTCACCCACCACTTCTTCTGCTTCCTCTTCACTTTGGCTATGATCGTAAGAAAGAGAGACCCTGTGGCAATTGTTGTTATGTTTGTGAGTCTGAGGGTGGAAATCATAACTTGGTTTGCCTTCACATAGTAAAGGAGATGTGCAGAGGGGTCAGATTTGGAAAAAAATTGCACAGGTCAAGACTGGGTTTTCTCCTATCTATCTATCTATCTATCTATCTATCTATCTATCTATCTATCTATCTATCTATCTACCTACCTATCTATCCACACACATACATATACACACACACAAAATGTAAAACTATGATAAAGGTTCTTTTCTTGCATGATTATTAAAAAGCAGTAGCTTTGGTTGTGCTGTGTTTATGTGATCAATCAGCCTGTTCCTTTATGCTTGTTCTGAGTCATCTGTGAGGGTTCCCCCCCCACGTTCTTACTTGTGACCTGGAACTGTGGTTTTGCTTTGTGAGTAGGAAAAAAATAAATAAAGCACTAAATCAGCAAAGAGAATTCAAAGCAAATTTGCACCATGTTGCTTTCCAGTATCAGGGTTTCAACCCTATAAGGCAAATAAACATTTTTGTTCTGCTTCTAGTCCAGGAGCTGGCAAAATGCAGCCTGCAGCCTGCATGAGGTCCCCAGGATCATTCTGTAGCCTCTTGGATCAAAAAACTGCATTTTTCCCCCAAATTTCACAATCTCAAATGCACCCACAGTTATTTACCTCTAATCTAGACTATGGCCATTTCCGCACTACAGTGTTAAAGTGCTGCTATTCCACTATCAACCTCCTATTGAATTCTGGGGTTTGTAGTTTAGGGAAGGGCACTTCGAATTCTCAGCCAAAGAGCTCTTTGGTCTCAGTAAACTACAAACCCCAGAATTCCACAGGGCATTGAAAGTGGAATAGCAGCACTTTAACACTGTAGTGCGGAAATGGCCAAAGTTGCTGGTAAAAGGGACAAAAACCTTTTAAAATTCCACTGCCTTGACAAAAATAGCATTTTGCAATATACAAAAAGAAAAAAAAAGAAGAATCTCTACAATCTAATGTCCTTGGTACCAAAATTTTTACATTTTATAATTTTTAAATCTTTGTAATTTTTATCGTTATATAAACAATGGTTTGCACGGTATTTTGGGGGAAATAAAGTCCACACAAAGCATTTGAAAATGCAAATATTTAATATGTGTACAAAGGGAAAAAATATATCCAGATATGCTTTAGTTGTACGGTTGTTAGGTGATATAAGGAAAAGGGCAGCTATTTCTTTAATGGTTGTATGGAAGAGGATATTTCAGCTGGCACTGCTTGAGCAGTGTATCTGCTGAAAGTTCCTTTCTACACATCCATTAAAACAACAGGTGCTCTGTTTCTTATTTCACACTGGCAACCCTACAATGATGACACTGTGTAAATAGGCAATATGTGTGAATAAGCAGAGATTGTGAAAAATATCTGAAGTGTGTATGAAATTCTGCGCAGGATGAAAAACCTGCAAGTCTCACAAACTGATATGAAACAAGGACAGGAGGCTGTGCATTCAGTTGTGTGATGTTGCCATTCAAGGGTGATGTAATCAATCAAAAAGCTGGTGAAATTTAAAGAAGCATAATGAAACTGAGATTGAGATATTTTCACATCCCTTAAATAGAAGCATGCCCAGATCTTGACCGTTGAAAGGTGAACAAATCCATTAGTTAGCCCCAGCCAAAACAGAGCTAATGACAAGTAAACACTTATGTAAATCCCATTGATTCAATGGGCCTACTTTGATTGGGACTAATGCATTTAGTCTTATTTCTAAGCTTAGAAATGTAATATAACAAGGTATGATTTTATTCCTTTTGTAGTATAACTTGATATAACTTTGGAGTATAATTTATAATTTTTGTAGCATAACATAGTAGGCCATTTAAAGAAGCTGGGTAAACTCACATCCTGCCTAGATTGTACCATCTGTGCCACCTCTCTATTTTTTGCTGAACAAATACTTGAGAACCGGGGCTGCAGTCCTTAATTGATTAATCAGCTGAATTAGTTACCCTTTAAAACTATTTAGTCACCTCTAGAGGTATTCCCACTTTCTCAATTAACAGGAAAACACATTTCATTTTCAGAGAAGTAACCATGTTAGGGTGCAGTCCTAAGTAGCCAGGATGGCCAAGGGCCAGCTAATCTGACACTAGGCCAGCTGAAGCCGTGCTGAATCAAAACCCTTCTGAGCCAGAGAATTACTGCTGGCAGAAGAGGATTATTCCTGGCAAAAGAATCTTCTGCCTGATTCTAACTTCCTGCAGCTAGCATATCTTTGAATTAGGAATGTACTGCCTCTGCCTTTTAACAAACTATGACCAAAATGATGCCTAAACACCCTGAAAGCACCAGGTCCAGTCTGATCTTGGGAGATAAACAAGATCAGGCCTGGGCAGTACTTGAAAGGGAGACTACGAGGGAATACCAGGTGCTGTAGAATATATCCAGAGTAAGGTAATAGAAAATCATCTTTTGGCCCTATGACAGAGTCACCATAAGTCAGAGTTGACTTGAAGGCGCATAACCACAAATGACCACAATTCTGCTGATGTCTTATGCATATGTATGTTAATCTACAGAAGTAGCTGGAAATCTTTGTCTGATGAGGAACTAATTCAAGGTTGTGGAAGTGGAATTGTGCATGCGTTGCACCAAAAATACAGATATGTATGTGCATTCAGCTATTCAACATTGCTGTTCAACACAAGGATTGTGTGGCACAGTCTGCATGTGAAGATTTATACTGCGTGGCCTCAAAGTAGGCTCTCAACTTATATAAGTCCCACTACTATCCAGTCGTGTATATTAATATTTGCCTACTAAGGTAATGCTTCACATATCTGATGTAATTGCTTGAAGTCAGCAGTGGCTGTTGAGTTTCATGTCAGTAAGGCAGTAAGTACACACTGGAGCCCTTTCTGCTCTGCACTGTATAGTGCTATTATTCCACTTTCAACATCCTGTGGAATTTTGGGGTTTGTAGTTTGTAGTCAGTCTCTCTGGCTGAGAATTCTACATGCCCCTCCCTAAACTACAAACCCCAGGATTCCATAGGATGTTGAAAGTGGAATATAACAGTGTAGTGTGGAAAGGCCTTGGGTTTCAGTTGAACTTTAAAGAAACTGTCCATGGTGCTGAACCCAATTCCCACAATAGGTTCAGTACCTCAGATAGCTCCCTTAAATTCTCAAATCACAAAGCAAATTTACCACCCCCCTGATATGAATACCCTCTAGGCATAGTCTGAATTTTAAGAGATGTGACTGACTGGCTGCAGCAGGGCAGTGAATCTATTCCAGATTTTAGCCTAAATTTAAAAGAGCGTTCCAAGGTGCTAAACCCTATCTCTATCCCTAAAACTGGTTTCAGAAGATTGGCCAGCTCTCTTAAAATTCAGACTATGCCTAGAGGGTATTCATTGTCCCAATGACATTGGAACTACAAGCCACTACTGGTGCAGTCCACTAAAATGTACATCAAAGAAAGTTTGTTAACTTCTAAGGTGGCCTCAGAAACCTGTTGTTGATTTTGCTGCTAAAGACAGAGAACACAGTTGTAACTCAAAGATATGCCCACTGTAGGACATTATGATTCGGCACAAGTATATTTGGTAAGCAGAACCTCAAAGATCTGCTAACAGGCCAATCTGCCAGAGAACTGCTCTGCCAGCTAGGATTTGCCAGCAGAAGAATCAGAAGGAAGGAAGAAAAGGGAAGGGCCGTAGCCAAACCTCTTCCAGTCAAGGGACACAGCTGCAATGCCGATGCAAATTCATGCCAGAGTGAGAGTAGTACTAATAATTTTCACCACTCAGAGACAGAGAGGAATTTGGATTCAGCATACCAGGATTTTGGTCATCATGGCCAGTTACGATTGCACAAGTATGCCTCTCTAAAGCCATTAATTTGAAGGGGCCTCGGCTACTCTTCACACTAATCAAAGTAAAAGCTATATGATCAAGCAGCTAAAGAAATAATGACAATATGCTGAAATGTCTTATAAATGACAACAGGCTGATACTTCTTTTCCCATAATGAACTCTAATTAGAACGAAAAAAGTAGGATGCATTTATTCAGCTTTATATGTATTATAACTAGATTATCCACAATTACAAAACTGTGAAACAAAAGAGATCAGAGACTTGATAAGCAGATGACTCATGGCTTATATTTTGCCAAAATAGAAGTTGCTATTATTGCCATTGACTGGTGTTTTTTGTGTTCTAAGTTGTAATTACTTTTCTGTCAGCATTCTGCTGCCTCTTAATCAATAGCACATCACAAAAGAGCAAAGCAAATGTAGGCAGAGGTGGTAGTGATACATCCACTATCAAGGTTAAGATGACTAATCGATGGAAACTTTCTGAAAAATTCAAGGAAAAGCTTCCTTTTCATTTTTCTTTTACACAGATGTTTCAGGGAAACTTTGATGTAGTAGTGTAAAAAAAAATGTAGCAACCTAGAAATATAGTATGGGAAATTATTTGCAGACAGCAGGAAAATCAAGCTCTGTTCTCAATAGGTGAGATCAGGATTTGTCCTGTCTACCATTTTTCAGACCTTGGAAACTTTATGGCCAAGATCCTGCACTTGGAGATGTAGCTACAGAGACGTAGCTATGATATCTCTTGATGCTGCCCCCAAAATCCTACCTTGGAAACTTCTCAAAGTCCCTCCCCAACACAACCATTTTCAAAGTGCCGGAGAGGAGGGTGGTGAGTAATGATGTGTCCAGCCCTCTCCCGGTTGCAGAGTGCACTGAAGCAGGCAGCTGCAGAGATCCCTGAAGAGTCCTCCTGGGATCCTGTTGAACATTTTTGTCAGATGGGGAACTTCCATATTCAATTCAAGGCTGAGGAAGCTGAGTTACACACATGGTGCCATTGTGCATGCTTGCACATTGCCCATTCATGTGCATACACATTGTCCAATATTGCAATTACTAATGAGGAATTACTGGCACATAACTCCATGAGTGCAAAGTGACACTCAGTCTGCTCAATGTAAGATCTTTGCCAGCACCTCCATAAATTTCAAAGGCAGTAGATTTTTCCTGCCCAGCCATAGATTCTGTTGAGACAGGATTGTCTGATGCTGTGAAGGTGCCACTCCCTTGGCACAAGGAGAGCCTGGTGCTATCAGATCTTGTGGCAGATTCTTTCAGCATCCCTACTTCTGAGCAGGCATCATGTGGCAGTAGTGATCCAACACAATGAAATGCTTGCTTGTCACTGTCTCACCCAGTCTCCTTCCCTTTGTGTGTCAGTATGATTGTTGTTTGGAAAAAAAATAAGTATGGAAAGAAACAGCCAACTCAGTCCATGTATACCAGCAAGCATCATGTCATTTACCTCTTTGCTCATGTGATGCATGAGCTACTGCTACTGGTACATTTCAACATTTGACTGAGCACCCAGCAACAGTCATGATGAATGAGCAGGACTTTGGGGGACAAAGCCTCAGATTCCCACTCAGTAGAATAAACACAAGGGCTCCCCACCTCCGCAGTAACAGCAGCAAGGCTGACTACCCACATTTTGAACTTGAATAGTTGGAGCTTGTGAAATTACTGTTTTGGACCACAGCTCCCAGAATTCCCAAGGAGAATCACCAGCAAAGATTCCAAATTCTGATAGTTATACTCATTACTCACTTCTAATTTTTCACCCCATCAGACAATCAAGGCCATAGTCTAAAGTTATCTCACTGCATCACTGGAGTGAGCAGGCAGCAGATGAAGTGGTCATAAATCAGTGGCAGAAAGATGTTGGAGGACAGAGCTGTGTGTGCCACCATATGGACCACTTTGCCTTTCTAAAATTAACCTGCTGTCCTCAGGTGAGGTAGAGGATGTTGTCCCCTTTGGCAGATCAGAAAGAAGATTCCTCTGACAATCCACTCAGCTGTTGTAAACAGAATGGAGAGAAGGGGCCATCTTGCCCTTTCTCTCAAGTGGCAAAATTGTCTTTGGCCAGCCTTGTTTTTAGACTAGGGACACAAATATGATCCCATAGCTAGAGGGGCCAGTTCAAGAACTGAGGGCCTTTCAGATTTTAACATTCTCCCCTGCCTCTATAACTAAGGTGGGCATATTCCAGAGGAGGAAGGGTTTTAGCCACTAAAAGACCACCTTATCCCTCCTTTCTTTTCTCTTTTCCTTATTCCTTTACTGTTTGGAGTGTCTCATTAGGAATGCTTCAGGAGCAAAATGAAGACCCTGGAATTAACTGGAGGGGCAGAATGCTTCTTTTTCCTAAGGAGAGATTGAAGAGTTCTAGGGAACCCAGAAGGCAAGGATCATAATGGACTCTCCAAAGGCCACATGTAGCCCTCCCAGCCACATGGTTCAAAGACCTGATGTATTGGTATTAAGAACTCTAACATTATTTCAAAGAAGATCAGGAAAATCTAAAATTCTGCCAGATTTGTTCCAAATATGATCCCCACAAGCACTAATTTAGAGCCACACTCCATATTACATCTACTTTTTAAAATAGCATAATACAGGTATCTTTCCAAAAGTAAAGAAATGCCTGAACAAACATCAGGCAAAATTCATGAAAGATAAGCTTAGGAAAGATATTTTGGGACTACAGCTGGTATCTTGCTGGTATCTTACACATACATACACAAGTTCCCTTTGGTTGATGTGTAACGTCCATGTTCAGTTAAGGGTTATGATGATAGAATTTATACATGTGGCACCACTGCACACCATTGCACTGGCATGACATGCATTGTGAATTGATTTCATGGTTGCACATTGATGTGCAATGTGCAACCATGAAATCAATTCACAATGCATATCATGTTGTGTGCAGTGGTGCCACATGTATAATTTGATTGTGCAACTTCACAGTTCTATAACAAGTTAGTATAGTGCAACAGAGGCATAATTCCACATGTGTACAGTTATGCTATGTCCTTTCAAAGCAGGATCTCAGACTACATCTTCCAGAATCTTCCAGCCAGCACACCTCCTTACTATGTCAACTAGGGGATTCTGGGAGATGTAGTCCCCCAAAAAAACTTTCATAAGTTCTGAATGCACTTCAGCCTTATTTTCCTCCCAAGCCCTTATTAACTGACAATGTTTGAGTCATGAGACTTCAGAGAAATACATATAATTTTAGATTTAATATTTCAACTGAATCACTTCCTCAGAATAAGACGTCTAGTCATGCTGCAATCCGTTCACAATTATTATTATAGACTGGGAAAAGCTCACATTTCTGTTAATGTCACTTTTATAAGTGTCCTTGTACAAAAATGGTGCTTTGATGCTCTTTTATCTTCATTGGAAGAAGGGGGTAAAAAATACTTGCAAACATTCTCAGGAAAGCTATCTCAATATGAGACAAATGAGACAGTTGAGCAAAATTGCAAACCACTGGAACAGTAGTCATAATTTGGCAGGGATTTTGTGAAATAAACATTTGCCCAAAAGTGGGAGTTTGCATTAAAAAACAGAATATTTTGCACCAAATAGATTGTCTGGAATCCTGTTGGTTAGTCTCATCTAGATCAAATCTACTGGAACACTTGTTGAATGATGAGTTAACATGTAGGCAAATCTAATTGATTTAATGGCTCTCCTCTAGTCAAGATTAATAGTAGGATTTAGGCCACTGTTTTATGCACAAAAATGTTTTCTGAGCAAAAATGTGAGGAAGTTTTGTAGAAGTAACCAAATTTTGCACAAATGATTTTTTAAAAGAAGTCCTGACGTGAAAAATTGCAGAAAATGCACAAAAACCCTCATAATTTTCCCAGTGCAAAGAAAATGTTTCGGATTACTTGTTCTTGAATGAAAGAATAAAATAAGTGAAGATTTATATCAAACAGATGTATTTCCTTAATTGGATAAATGCTTTTGATGATCTAAGTAGAAGTGAGCAGTTAGCTGTGGTTGTTATGCTCATTGATTGCTTAAATCTTAATGTTTTTCTCTATTGATTGTAGCAATTGCCCACTATCTGGTGCCTATGCATTGGACCATAGATCCCATCATGTCAGTCTTCCATATAAGGCTTTGTCATATAATCCTCTGCTTCATTTAATAAATTTTATGTGGATTCCACTCTATATCATCTTCTGCTTCAAAGCCTCCTTCATTTTCCCACCTCCAGGTCCATCTTTTTGCTTCCCACAAAAAATCTGCCAGGCAAGAAAAGAGAGAATAGTTCCACAATGTCTTTTGATTGATACCTCTAGGACTCCTCTGTCATGAAACACTGTCTCCCTGCTGTTAATCTCAGTTTAATATCTGATCTTATGCTCTCTTGGCACAAAGTTCAGAATTACTGTGTGGTTAAACCAGTCTCTCCTGGAACACTGTCACAATATTGACAAATCACTATCTAGCAATGTCAAATATATAGTCTGCAATGTATCAGTCATATTTGCTCGACTTATCATTTTCCTTCTTTGCTTTTCCTTTATGGCTGGCTCATAAATGATTCTGAACCAGACAACAAGTCTATTGTTCTTGTCATTCAGTATGCAGCACCGTTACTTCAGTCAAAGCAGTTCTGTTGTTGTTTGCCATCAAGTCTGCTTCGATCCATGGTGGCCTACGAATGAGAGACTTCCAACAGCCCTATAACCAACAGCCCTGATCAGATCTGGCAGACTCAGGGCTGCAACTTCCTCTGCTGGATCTATCCTTTTGTAATGTAAAGCCTGAAAGCCTTATCAGAGCTCAAAGCCACTACAGCATTAGACTCATCAATAGGAAGAGTACTGTTACTATAGCTTGCCTCAGTTGAGCACTGTGAAAATAGATGGCTAGGGATTGCACCAAAGAAACACTCAAGTCTCTGGATAAAAATGTGTGTTCCTTGAATGGTAATTCACCTGAAGGGGTGGGACAGAAAATAGCACATGGGGAAAGGAGGTGAGTGTGAAAGAGAGAACATTTGTGTGCAAACACAGAGATGGAAACAGCTAAGTTTTCAACTGGGATCAGCTAAAATCCTGAAATGTAGTCTAGTGCTGGTCTGTGTCCCCAAGCCATTTGCTGCTGCTCCCTGGTGAGTTTCCAGGAAGGAAACAATTATAGATAATGGGCAAAGATAAGGAGCCACACTTTGGCATATAGGAGGGGAGGGAATCAGTTTAAAAAGTACTGCTGTAGGTCTCTTTGATGCAGAAGCTAGTCAAGCCATTTGGCTATCAGTAATACATAAGTGAGCACTTATCAGGTTCCCATTGACTGCGGGACTATTGTATTTGGGACACACAATTTCATTTGGACCAGAGTGGGGATATTACAGCCCTCCATATGTTGCTCGACTCCCAGCAGCCCCTTGCCAGTATTGCCAATGGTGAGGAATGCTGGGAACTGTAGTCCAACATCTGGAGGGTCATGCAATTCCCACACTTGATTTAGGTCACAATATATAAATAAGCATGCTTTAACATAGCTGTTTGGCCTTAAGAGTGCCAGTTGGCTTTCCTTCTGCTCTCCTTGCATACTGGTAAGCAAGACAAATATTACAAGGCCACTTTAAGTCTCCTCAGGTTTTTCATTCAAAAGCAAATGATTGCCACCATTGGTTGCCACCTTGCAACTCTTATTGCTTAGTGAGGATCACTTTAATATACAGGAGTTTCAGGGCACAGCAAGCATGGGAAGTAAAGATGGACAAGTGAAAGAGATTTTGTAGAAGCTACCTCGACAGGAGCAGAGTTTGTGAAAGTTACTTCTGAAGACTACAACACCCAGGGAGCAGTGGCTGGTGGCTCCAGTGTTATTGGAGCAGTGTATCTGCTTTGGGGCTTTATCCAAACTTTAGTTTTCCAGTGTAATGAACCTTCTGGGAGGATGGAGTTCAGTACTTTAGATGGCTCCTTTGAAATTCAGACTAAAATCTAGAACAGATTCACTGCCCAACTGACACTGAAGGCACTGCCACTCAGAATTGCAGTCTTACAAGCTAACTTTTCCAAGCTCTGAACAGGACCAACACACACAGGTGAAGTGTGAATACCCCATAGGTGACACAGGGCCTCGAGCAAGGGTATGTAAGAGAAATTAATATTTCATCCCAGATGCCAGATTGTGTCAAGTTGCTGCCAATACACCTGCTTTCATTTACACAGGTGGTGAAGATAAAATTGGAAGCAAATGTTGGTGTTTTTATCATTGACAGCGCTATACGCGTAAACAGCCAAGGAGTTCTGTAATTACTTCTGACAGAGCTTTGGGAAATCTTTTTTATGGTACAGGTTTGTTTAATTGATTGCAGCTTGGCTCATAAATCATTAGCCAGGATCATTTGTAATTGACTAATTATTATGGACAGTCACCAATAGAGTTCTTCTAGCTTCTGTGCTTAAAAGAAAATCTGTGAATTTTGAAATTAAAAAAAGAAGTAGATCATTTAAACCTCTCTCAAGTGCACATGGTAGTCCCAAGCCAGGGCAGTGCCACACAAGTTTATTCAAAGTTAAAAAGAAAGAGATCTTAAATCGCACTCCCTGTGTTCAGTGTAGCATGTAGTTTCATCCTAACACTTTCTCTAAAGCGAGGCTGATTGAACTGATTTCTATCTGAGAAAACATGTTTGCAATCTTACTGCATAAATACTGCAAAAGTGCCATGTCTGATCTTAAGCAAAGAAATGCTCAAGAGCACTAAACTAAAAGGTGGAGGGAGCAAATGAAGTGAGTGAACCAGTTATGCTTTGGCAACGTCAAAGACAATGTTGGACTGCAGAACTTGGAGCACACACAGGCACACGGGACTCTACGGCATATTTACTCAGCTCATGTGCTATAACTGCACAGCATCTTGAGTTTGCTTAAAAAAATAATAAGTGGTCAGGTAGGTACTGTGTATGCAGACAATTCCCCACCACCACCACCACCACTGCTGGTTAAAGGCAGGCCCACAACCATGCAGTGGGAAGTGGGACAAGGGAAGGCAAACATCCCCCTGGTCTCCTCTCTCAGAACAAAGTGACTGTTGATCTCACCAGGCTTGATTTGCCCTGCCTGTGCATGTATTTATTTCCTGGTGGAGATGTACAACCAATTATGTCAACTGGATGCAATGGTTGGAATCTTATTCTGGTTTTTCAGTGGTATAAATGCCATTATTGCAAGTGGTTGCATCTTCTTACAGCCTTTTAATGGATGGCATCCTATTCAAGGTTGCACAAAACCTGTAACATGAATGCAAGCTATTATGCAAGGTTAGGAGGTTCAGTAAGTGCCACCCATAGCTGTCGGGGGGGGCTGAAACGCCAACTGCACAATGAGAAATTCCAGTTGTGCTGCCTGCTGTGAATAGTTTTATGCTATGGTCATGCAATGCAACAGTCCAGTGCTGCACTGCTGAAATATTTGCTTAGTTTTGTATTATGCAATTGATGAATAGGATCAGATCTTGGTCCGTATATGGTCTGTATGATGAGCATCAAGCCTCACCAACTTTTTATACAGGCCATTGCAACCCAAATTTCTGGCTATAGGCCTGTCTAAAGGGGATTTGGTGAGCCCCTGCTAAAGTCCACTGGTACACAAGCATCAGTTCCATGCTTGTGCATTGACAATGTGCCACATTGACAAAAGGGCTGGAACTGCAAAAATTCACAGTTGTCTTTATAATCTGTTACAGCTATCAAAAACAATCTGCATTGATGCAAGATAGAACAGGTATGTGCTTACTCAAGCTTTTATGGCAGCTGATGAAAGCACTAACCACTTGTACTGGGTTGCAAGGCAACCTTTAGAAACAAAACTACTAGCTGCAAAAGTGAGAGGTTATAGTGTCTTGGTATTTTCCAAGCCAAAACAAATCCAACTTTTAAACTGGTACTGCATACATGAAAATATTTGCAATTTTATTTTATTTGACTATTGCTTCTGCCTGCAATTCATAGTGACTCACACCAGCTATTCAACAGTTGTGTATTTTTGTGGAGATACAGTAGCAATTCCTTTAAGCAAATCGTTAGCTGCAGTTGCCAGAGATAAGGAGAAGGCCCTTTTCACCTTGAATGAGGCAGTGATCATTTTCAGCTATGTATACAGGAGGGGAAAAAATGGTAAATTCTTTGTAGTGGAACTTCTATATTGTGTTTGTATCAAAGATATATGTTTAAGGTTGCGTCGAAATGTTACAACACTACCAAGCAGCACTGGCAGAACAATTCTACAAAAAAGTCCTGCACTGGCACTTCATTGGATGCATGAGATTTGAGGGACAAGGACAGTTGGTATGTGTTAAATGTAGTATCTAATTCATTGTATTGGTGTGAAAAATATATTGGTACTTACATTTTGATTGTGTTCGTAATATTCCATTATAGTTGGGCCCACAGAACCCAGAAAGTGATACACTAGCACAAGTTGATAGGGTGCAATCCCATACACACTTATCCGGGATTAAGTCCCATTTAGAGAGACAATGTAGTATAGTGGTTTGAGCATTAGACTATGAGTCTGGGGACTAGGGAAATCCCAGACAGCCATGGAACCCCACTGGCTGACCTTGGGCAAATCCACTCTCTCAGCCTCAGAGGAAGGCAAAGGCAAACTCATTCTGAACAAATCTTGCTGAGAAAACCGTGATAGGGTCACCTTAAGTAGGAAACGACCTGGAGGCAAACAAGAAACCCCATTTAACATAGTCTGATGAACACACAGAGCAGTTTGGTTCTGTATAACACCTAGGTTGCTTTCTAAAGCCAGCTTGTTGACACAAAGTGATGATCAGATATGTGCAAATGTTGCAATAGCTATGCTCTTGGCCATAACCATTCATGGACTAATGTTCTAGGATTCTGAGCAGACTACTCTAATGGGCTGCAATGAGGCTATTCTAGAAGATGATCCCAATAAGAGCAGACTACTTATTTCCTTTCAGCACCATTCAAGGTACAGGTGCTTATCTTTAAACTCTTAAATGGAGAGACTCCATTACCTGAAGAATATATTCTCTCTAAACTATCCTGTATCTTAAGAGAAATATCAAAGTACCTTCCATAGTACAACTAGGATAAGAACCTTCTTGTAAGCACTTAAAAGCAGACTCATTTTTCACCCTGAGAAATAAGGAAAGGGAGAAAGAGCATCCAGTAAGGTAACCTGAGAACAAGGCTCTGTGCTCATATAGATGCTTCATTTGCAAAAAACATAGTTTCAGCCTGATAAGGTGGTTTTTTTTTTTTCTGTAGTGAGAGGGGAGTGGTGGTATCTGAGCTTGAGGAAATTACATTTTTGGACCACAATAGAATCCCAAGCATGGCTGGGAGAGTCTGGGAATTGCAGTTCAGAAAAGTAACTCCTCTAAGCTCTGGGTGGGATAAGTGAAGGGAAATAGCTTGTGTGCACAAAGGTAGGCTACAGCAGAGGATGGGGCAAGAGATAACATAAAAGCAACTTACACTGATTGCTTTCTTGCATGGGTAGAAATTTGGTGTTGTATGCATGCTAAAGTGATGGCTGTCAACATTTGTAACCATTAGGACTGAGTCGTGACAGGGTTCCTATTAAAAATTGGAAATGTGTCTGTTCTAACACACTGCAATTCATTTTCCATCAAGTGTCACTCCACAAGACCTCATGAAACCTGTACTGTAGAAGTTGTACACCCTGCCAAAGGATTTAGCCTTACTTCAAACAATCTGCTATCAGTCTGCTGTCGTTCAGAACTTCACCAAGTGGAAGAAACTGAGCCCAAGTTTGCTTTTTATGTCCTTTTAATGCCTGGAGTTTTCAATATTTTTATGACTTTGAACACAGGAGGTAGGTTTTAAGTTATGTTTAAAAACCACTACCTGGTTTATTCCCTTTAGCTGTTTGTAGGCCTGTTTATATAATTAACTATTTCTGAGGCTAACCTTTCACAAAATTATTGAAACTTCCAGTTTATTTATAACTGCCAAGGATGAATCATATGTTGAAGGGAATGAATAATTTTCATCCCCAAACAGGGTGCCTTACATTTCACAAGGGACAGAAAACAGACACAGACTGAATAAGAGCATCAGTGGGATGGAGCCATGAACAGAGGGAAGGGAGGGAATGATTTCAAGTTAAAATTCTTAGTCTCATCTACAGTTCAACACAGTGACATCTCTTGGCCCTCAGCCCAGGGAAGGTGGTCTCATCTCCTGAGTATGCAATTCATACCTTTGTAGAAACCAAAGAATTACATACTATAAATCCATAAGACATGGGTGAAACACCCAAAAAATCCTTAGTGCACCTGAGATCAACAAGCCTGAGTAGGTTGCTTGCTATAAGCACAACCAGAGCTACCATGTAAACTCAGACCCACTGTGATATATCAAGGTTGTTCTGAAATACACCACCAATATTTAAAAAGCAATTAAAATTGTATCAGTGAATGATCAAGTCTCCTGATTCTATGTGTACTATAAAACTGTTGTTCATTTGTGGCCATGACTAAGTACTGAAGTAGCAAGCGATTTGAATTTGCAGGGGAGAAACAGTTTATTAGAAATGAACTTATGAAGCTCAGTCTGCTTCAAATGTCAATCAACATTTTACTGCACCTTCAAACAATTTCTGTTCCCCCACTAGCACAATTTTTTTCCTTTCTGTCCAGTTGGTGCATTCAAATAAGGCAGGCGACACGACACCCTCTTTTGAACAGTAGTCCAAAATATCTCAAGGCCGCCAGGTTAGAGAACACCGCAGTGTGTCTGGCAGCACCATTTCAACTAGTTGAGGCAGCTTGTCTTCCATTTTTCTTATGTTCCCAACATTGAAACTGGAACTGCTCAAGTGGTTCACCACATACAAACCACACAAGTATTTATTATTCATTGTTTTTTAAAGAGATTTTATATTCCTTTCTGGCACACCTTCTGGTCTAAGTCATTACACTGTTAATAAAAAAGATTATAAAATGAAATAGAGAACTATTTATCTGAAGAAGCCGTTCCTGATTTTTCTCCCCTCCAGGTAAGATGGTTCTTCAGAAGCTGCTGCGATAACAAGTTGGGGAGGAAGTGTTCACCACTGGAAGATTTGACACACAGTCCCCACCCACAACATCTTTTGGATGAACGAAGTCCCATGGAGAGCAAGGGAAGAGAGGACTGCAATCAGATTTATTATTTTTATATGCCTTGATTTATTTACAGTGACAGTTATTTACAGTGATACTGTAAGAGACTTCCAAAATACCCTGTAATTAACAATGCTTCTCAGATCTTGCAAACTCAAGAGACGTGGCTTCCTTTTCTGAGATAATCCATCTGTAATGCAATCTTCTTCTTTTCTTATTGCTTTTAACTTTTCCCAGCATTATAATTTCTTCCAACGAGTTGTATCTTGTCATGAGATGTCACAACTGCAGGCAGATTAAAATTGTATCTGGTATATCTGACAAAGGGAATCAAAGGCCAGTGAGGTTATAGTAAATTTGAGAACAAACACCAGCATTTCAATTTACAGAAGATTGCTCCAGCAACAGCAATAAGCTATGATCACTAAATCAAATTTATAGATCTCAGAAGTTACTTTTTAGAATAAGTCCCAGAATTCCCTGCTAACTTGACCCCTGTCATCCTAACTGAGTGATTCTGGGAGTTTTAATCCCAAAAGTAACTTTTCTAAACTCTGTCTCAGAGGCAGCATGTTTCAGAACAGCAGTTGAGGTACAAGACAGTAAAAAAGAACTGGAAGGAGGATGCAAGATTAGATAGAACTATAGTCTGAATGAGAATGTTCTTCACTGTTTATTTTTCTCCTAAAGAGAAAAGTAATCCTGATATTTGCTTTTTTTGTGTGCAATTGGATGGGGGGGGAGGCAAGTCCAGCATATTTATCTCTGGTTAGCCCACAACCATAAGTTGTAGCCATAGGGTTTTGTGTTTTTCTGCCAGAAAGACTTAATATTGTTCTAGCATGCTTTCATCACAAAAACAAACAGAAGCTAAAATAAGCCAGCACTGCAGATGGGAGAAACTCCCTTGTGAGACTGAACACATCCATAGCAGTGCTGTGACACATATCCCAAAAGATTTATTGCTAAGCAGCCATCAAAGTAGAATGCAGCCATCTCCAGCAAATACTGGAAACACTGTTACAGAATAAAAGTCTGGGAGGATTAAAAGCTTTTCTATTCGTAAGAGAACAAAAGCTTTAACAGTTAATTTTTGCACTAAATGTCCCATCTGAGAGATAAACTTCAAAAAAGTAAGTCTTCCAGTCACTAAACCCATCATGAATTTAAATCCATAAATATCAGTGGCTTTAATCTGAAACATGACATCATCTATACCACAGCTGGGTAACTTTAGTCCTCCCTAAGTTATATGTTTATGATACTTTGGGGGGGGGGAATCAGTCACAGGAAAATACAACATTCAATTACTTAGAGAAAGACTCAAGATTATATATCAAAAATTGTTTTTAAAAGACAGGGGCAACTTTACATATTCTTCAAATACATTCAGAACTAGTTCTTGCATTACATTGGGAATACGCAAAAGGAAAGAGGGCCAGAGCATCTCCTCCCTGTTCCAGTCTTGGAAGAGGGTCTTTTTTGACATTGGAAGACCAAAGTAGAATATGCCAGTGATATCACTGAATTAAAAAGTCATACAGCTTCTCTCTTGGCTATACCATGCATCCAGTTTAGAAAGTACCAGAACACAACTACATACACCCAAAGTCTAGGTAACTGAACGAATGATTAAGATATCCCACAATATCATGGCAAACCCACCAGCAGCATTCTCTACACCTTTGTTTCTGAATTGTTTTACCATTTCCAATGGGCAAGACAAGGTAGACACAGCTCATCAAAAATGAATACTATCTCCTCCATTCCATAAAAGCAGGGGCGCTATTCTTGTAGCCCTTGAAATCTTATTGGACTGTCCTAGTCAGAATAGTCAATGGAGAGCAAGTCTCACTCCTGGATTTTATTCTGGTACACGCAACAGGTCTTGCTTTGTAGGTGTGAATTCCCTTCCCCCAACAGAAGAACATAAAACACATTGCTTTTGCAAGGTAAATTTTCATTCTCCAGTATGGAAACTGGGTATCCTGCAAAGAAGCATTTAAATCACATCATTATTACTGAACAGTCTTACATTAGAGTAACACTCTCTTGGAACTTGTTTCAGTTGTCTGCTTCAGTAGGCAGTTGTCTGGATTTTTCTCTCTCTAATTTCAGCTGCTGTCAAAGTATCAAGTATATTCAGGCACAGAAAAGGCAGTCAGTGGTTATAAAAACTTACAGTATGTATACTTTTTAAAATGTGTATAAGTGGTATAACAGTCCATGCTGGACGAGGACTTGGGTGATCCACACTGAAGTTCCCATCAAATTATGAAACTCAGGTTGGTGACCTCACTCTCAGTTTGAAATACCTTTCACAATTATTGAGCAGGAAAGACATACATACTACCTTTACCAAACTGGACAAAAGACAAATATGAATAACTAACAAATTAATTAAAAACCCAATCAGTTCTTTTCTTTTTGCTAAAGTCTCTCAGAACTCAATCTCACTTCCAACTGCTTCTGAATCTTTCCCTTGCAAAAACAGGCTTTGATGCACTGGATTATAGGGAGAGTCATCATTAATATGAGTTATACTTATCAACCCAGGAGCTATCATTGAGTTTCCCAAAAATATCAAAGTGAAAAAGGGATAAAAGTCAGAGCTCACCCTGGAATGGACACTGACAAATGCTCCTGATGATCACTGGAGCCTTGGACAGTTCCTTCCATGAAATCATTTCCAAAATGCTGCATGATATTTAAATTTAGGCAAGGTTTGTGTGATTGGACTAGAATTCTACTGATTCCTCTTTTCTATAAACAAAAGTGTTGGTGCCCTCAGGTTACAAGAAGGGAAGAAACCCAGATCCACGTGCTTGTATCTATATATTTCACACAAATGCATTCCACAGAGTTCATATCTCTGGCAAGTGATACCTGCAGCTGTTGGAGCCAAACTCCTCCAGAGAATTCTGTGATGTAAGATAAACTGCAGCATTAAAAGAACAAGCAGCCTTTAAAAACAGTGGCTGAATCCAACTTTTAGTTCCAACTAGGGCAGAACCACTGAATCAAGGGACATGTTTATTCCCACAGTTAAGTGTTGAATTAATTTAATAGGTCTACTCTAGTTAGGACTAAAAACTGAATTTAAGCCACTGTTTTATAGAGTCTAATAAGGGGAACAAGAAACATCACATTTTGGAACAGCTATTGTCCTGCGGATATACATATACTGTCTGATGACATCTGAAAAAATCCACAGATTTTAAAACATCCCTAGTTATTCTAAGTTTCACACTTGATAGGTGCGTTATTCTGTCCCAAACTTGTCTAAGCAGTCATTATACTGAAATGGTGAATACAGATGACATATAGAAAGAGTCATAGTAAGCTTGATCCTTCCTGCCTTCATTTTAAAGCTGATGTTGGCAACTTGTTGTCCTCCTGATCAATCCCTTGAGTACAACTATCAAAATTCTTGACAATGGTATCATTGTTACCGTAAACATCCTAAAGGTATCAGTGTGTGTATTTTGCAATATAGCTTATATAATAAAATCAGTCTAAGCAATTTAAAATAAAAATAACTTTAACATTTTTAAAAGCACGTGTGCTTTTCAAATTACTCCAATATTTACCACAGTCTAAAACCATGTTTGTATATGGACTTGAATGAAATCATTAACTTCCAAAAGATTTAATTTAAAAAAAAAAACTAGTTTAACTTGGCACCCGAATGAAAACCTCAGATGCAATCAGGCCTCCTGAGGAGGGCATTCCACAGGATGGAAAGGTAGCAGTACTGACCTTATGTATTGAATTGGTATTTATTCATTAAGATATGTACCTTAACCCCAAGGTACATCTTTTTCTCTCAAGAACCACTGCTAATTCCATATCATGAGTACATAAAAAGCCTATGGCCACAACATAGTTCATTGTAGTTAGGGAGGCCAACGACCAAAGATGACAAGGTTCGGGCATATTATTAACAATAATGAATTTCAGCAGCTCTAACTTTTGTTTCTCCATCATAGGAAACTGCCAGAATTTCTTACATTACATAATTCTATCCTGTTTAGCATCTAAGGTACTCTTTTTACTTCAATCCTACAACTCTTTCTTCTAAGAAAAAAAAAATTACATCCAGCCTTTTCTCCATAGATGAGTCAGCTTTGTACTGTACTTTGTAGTTTTTGTACCGACATTCCATGATGAGGGAAAAATACTATGTCCACAGACATTCAGAATTTTTCATACTACATCCTTATTGTTTCCTGGCCTCCCATTTATGTGAAGGAATCTGCAGCACAATGAGAGCTTTGGATTTTCTGAAATCTAGAAACATCTGCTGTAGTACTGTATTACCTTGCTGAATGAACAGTCACATTACCTTTGCCTGATAATGTTTACATCTCCTAGCACAGTACACACACTTTGTAATCTAATCCCACATTGCCATTTGGAAACCTCTCCTTGATCCCAAAGACCCATTTTAATATCACCAGTTGCTTACGTGGCAGGCCCAAATAATCAGTCTAGTTCACACTGTAATTTGAGAGCGAGGAGTACTTAACAGAAAAACACACATTTTTATAAGATTTAGTTCATATTTTCTTGTTAAAAACATTGGTCTCAGTACAATAGTTTGACATATAAGATCAACCAAATGCATCAAATTTACATGCACAAACCAATGAATAATATTATAGGAACTTGACAGAATATTTCAAAAAGGTAAACAAACAGAATAGCCAACTTTGGCTAGGATTTAGTTCTCTTCAGCAAAAAGGACAGGATAAAGTTTAGTGTTCCAGAAAGTCAGTCAACTCCGATGAAGAAAACTACAGCCTGGATATTTTATGTGTGTTATGTACCTTCAAGTCACCTTATCACCACACAAATATCATATATACCAGGAATGTTAAAGTAACTGGGAAGGGGAAATGTAAGGATATTTATATTTGAGGAGTGTCAGCAAATTATTTTGGTAGAAGCTCCTGCATTCATTCTAAACATTACAAATACCACCAGATAGAATCAAGTCTATGGTGAAGCTATGGTGGAGTTGTTTACTGTTTTTATACCAAATGCAGAGCTTCATTAAATAGTCAACTTCCTGAGCCACTATTCCCAATTGCAGTAAACATGCACCTGGGAATTCATGCTGGAAAGTGGCAGTTCTATATAGCACAGTGAAGTATAATAAGCATGGAAAAATAAGAATTCCTTCTTCTTTTCAGTCATGCTATCATTTTCACCTTTTCAGACCCCTATAGTCAGTTCTGATGCCAAACATCTAGTATGACTTTGAAAGCTAAGCCATATCCATGATTTAGTTAAGCTAACAGCTGTTCCTGGAGGCCTCCAGGAACAATAATTTTATCCATTTCAGGCTGTTTTTAATATAAACTCAGGATGTGTGGAAGTTCAGTGACATGCAGGGCTGTAATCCTCCCAACTCTGCCCCTAGTAGGCTACATGCAATCTGTGCATCACAGTTTGTCTGTGCCTGTTACAGATAATGGTCATTCTCATATTCAAACCATAGTTTAAACATAAAGTTTATTTTGCAGGAAACAAAAATTGGGGCACAATTTTTGTGATCAAGTAAGATATTCAGGACTTTCAAGTTGTGCGTTTATAGCTTGGAATGGTAGGATAAGAACTTAGACCTCTTCACTATATTAAAAATACTGCTGTGTCGCAGTTACTACGTTTCTGCCGGGGCAACAAACTTTTCATTTATCCTGTTTAGGTGTACGCTTAACATAATCATGATGCAGTTAGTGCTTCTGTATTTTTTAAAATCTCAGTCATAAATACGTACTTTCTGGGCAATTAACAAATCCAAAGGTGGTAAAATTATAAAACTAATTTGCAACAAGTAAGACAATAATGGCAGCCAGCTGAAGCCACCACTGACAAGAAATATAGAAGGTTTAATAAAATAAAAAGTCTTTGACTGGTAACATGAAAAACAAAAGAATACATAATAAGATTTCAAGCAAGATCTTTGTTCTGCCTCACTCACTTAACTTTTGAAGCCAGAGCACCTAGAAAAGGAACTTAGAAGACTGTCTTCAGTATACAAGCAGATTCATGTAGAAGATGACAATCTTTGGAAACTAACTTTTAAAAAGCAAGCAAGTGATAATGCACCTCCATGTTATGAAAAACTTCACCTATTGATATCTGCAGATCAAACTACTGTTAAGGGCACGAGAGCAAGCCAGGTCAGTTCTTTCATGACCAGTAGACAAACGAGAGGGAGAAAAGTTGAATTCCAAATTTGGTATTCTAGAACAGTCTTGCTCAATTGTCTGTTCAGCCCTTTGCATGCTTCATGAGAAGTCCCACTGATTTCAATTTCATCTGATTTCATGTTTGCTTATTTGTCTTCCAGACTTTTCAGCTGATAAACACAGTATGCCTTCATAATCTATTACCCATCTAAGGTATAGTCTAGGTATAGTCTATAATAGTCTAAGGGTTGAAGTCTAGGTATTACCGTCTACATAGAGTCTATAATAGTCTAAGGTACAGTCTTAAAAGTCTAAGGAGTGAAAAAAAACTAGGAGAGAAAAACAAAGAATCATCTTAAGATCTCATCCTTTTCCTCAGATGCTACCCTTTTACTGTTGTGCTATTTGTTCCCATATATTCAGAAATTCAATATTAAGACTGCAGATGCAAGTTGTAATTTATTTTTCACAACATGGCAAGTAATCACTATTCTTTGTTCAAATGCCAACACGTAAAAGCTGCTTTGGGTATCAGACACAAAGTATACACACAAACACAGAGAGGCAAAACAGAAAGAAACTCCTTATGACTTTCTAATAAATGAAAAGTAAACAAGTTTATTTTTGTAAGTTATAATCTTCATGTAAGTTCCACTCATCCAGACCAAAAAAAAAGGTATCTGAGACAAATCCAAACCAGCATTCCTCCTCAGTTAGTATTCAAAGAGACAAAGACACTAAAATTACTGCTTCTCAATTCCTAAAGCAAGAGAGACTCAAAAGTGGCACACTGAGATCGGTTTCACACTGAAGGCAATACATTTTTTAAACAGTGATGTCTTTTCAGAACTTAATTTTACTTTATTTTCATCTCATGCTCTCCTGCACTACTCTCTCCCTGTCACATTGCATCATTTACTGCTTTTTCTCCACCTGCAGTCAGCAACACCCATAGAACTGCATAAACACACACTCTATTCAAAAACTTTAGTTTGATGCAGGTTTTCCAAACGCCTCAACTTCAAGAATAAAGGTAGATGAACACTATATTTGCTTCTCTTTCCCTCTCCCTCTTTTTTGGGGGCTCAAATAAAGATGGCAACAGAAACATGCCAACTAAAACTAAGCCTGATTTTCAAAAATACTGTTGAAACACACACATACACAATTGGGTAATAGTGTGTTGTGGCATTAGAAAGCCAGGTACAGAGACTGTTATGAGTCTCCACAGAAATGTTCTCCACAGCTTTCCATTTCCAACTGTTGGACAAATAATCATTTCCAAATCACACACCAATGGTGCTGCATGCAAACTAGTTTTTCAGATGCCAGTTTTTAGGCCTTTCCAAATCTCAGACACTGCTTCAACATTAGAGATGCATTTGGAGCTGCATTTATAGAATTCTGAGATGGGGGCAGCATCACAAAGTCTGAAGTAGCTTTAAATAGTCACTATAATTGCTTCATCATTCATAAAATAACCAGACACTATTTCAAATTATACTTTGTTCAAATTGGTCTTGTTTTGGGCATAAAATATGAAACCAGAGATTCAGGACCAATAAATGCAGCAAAAGAGCCAAGGCACTCCTATAGTCATCAGTCACCTAGCTACACAAGAAGTCTGGAATGGAGGGTCTGATGAGCACCGTGGGCAACTTGTGTCATGCATTTCCAAATGCTAAGTAAATATGCAAACTCAAAACCCATACAGTACATTGATGGCAGGCAATTAAAGTAATAATCCTAGTAACGGAGAGAGACTGGGCGGGTGGGGGGATGGTAAAAGTCAACTCCCAGTGTAAGTGAAACACACACATCAACAATTTACATTTTAAAAATGAAAACCCCTTATAAAAAGATGTACTAAGACAAAGCCACAATAAGTTAGTGTTTCCATAAAAGGGCATGCTGCTTTGTTCCCCATTCTATACATTGTTACTGTCTGCTAAATCCTAAATATTTTGACAGCATAGTTGTATAACTGAGGTACATTAGTTTATATAGAGAGCATTGTAAAAAGGTTATTTTTTTCCTTCCAGTTTTTTTTCTTCTTCATCTCCAAAGAACAACAATGGAAACATTCCTAAAAGGCAGCCAATGGTCACTCCAATAGCCTTACCCTAAAAAAAGAAAAAGAGAGAGAGGGAAATGGGTTCATAATACAGTGACCTGGTAAGAGTCAGTTCAAATTCTGAAGATCCTGCTAACATCCTTTCTTTGATTTGGGCCCACAGTTTCAGTTCAGTAAAACTACCATAATGGTACAAAGAAATAATGAGTAACAAACCCCATTTATTTTAATATATTCTACTTCTGCTTGCTGAAGAAAAGTTTATTCATCATTGGTGGGAGTCTGCTAAAAATATTTGAAAACATGCATACAGAATCAGTAAAAATTCTACCATCGAGAAGTGATCTGGATAATGCCTCACAACCATTTATTCTATTTTATTTACTGTACTGAAAATATTTATACAGTGTGCCCATCGTATACATGGAGGTTTGGTTCCAGGAATCCCCCGTAAAACAAAAAACATAAATGTTCTACCTCATTGTAATCAATGGATGTGACAATGGACATAATTTCACATTTGTGCATGCAGATGTCACACCAGAAGAGGATGCACTGTATATGCCTTTCACTTTTTGGTAAAGTTGACTATGAAGTTAGCTGACAAAAAATAATTTAAACCTTCTTCAACTATAATGAACTACAATCACAAAAAGGCAGAAAATGTATTAAAACTCACATTTATGAGCCAATTTAAAAGGCTTGGGTAAAGACAGAGGTTCTAACCTGGACTTGAACAGAATATGCTAGCACCAGTTCCATCTCCATGGGAAGGGCATTCCACAATTCAGATGCAATAAAGCTCAGACACTTGGAGAAAACCTCTTGCACCTGGAAACATCTAGTCATATTTCCCTTACAGCTATCTTGTACTCGCCAAACCACATTCTCCTTAAAGTGGCAAAAGCTGAAGACGCTCAGAAGAAATACCTGAATGCACACCTACAAGATACACTTGTTATCTATCCCAAAAACCAGCACAGGTTTGACTCTACCATCAAATTTGTTGTGGTAGCAAAATCACAAATTCTTTAAATGTGACAAGCTGTGGAGATGTTGCATGCCCTGCTTTTAAGTACTATCACATCAGAGTGTAATTTTACTTAAAATTAGTCTGTTTATGTGCTTTGCTACCAATGCACACACCACAGCTATGGCAATGATAAAACTGCCACTACATTTAACACAGTCAAGGCAGACGGAGTACTTTGAAGCATAACTGCACTCCTACTAAAAGCACACCCTGATTACATTTAAAGCAGCAGTTATTTTGCTGCTGATGTGACAAATTCAATAACAGGATTGATGAGGTCACTATGGGGCCTGCAAAAACTGTACGTGGTTCATTGGTTGTATGTTGCCACGCCCCTAACACAGACTTTACTATGGCCATTATGTCTACTGAAGAAGCCATATGTTCACAAAGCTTTGAGAAGACTTTCTTCTAGCTGACTAGTGGATCTGAACCCTGTTGTGAGGTACTCTATAGGACCCTGTATTTGATGTCAATTCAATTTCTCAGTAATCAAGTTCAATATGTGCATATATACTTACCAAGTGTGCACTAAGACGGGTTTGCCACATGTCAGCTTGTTTGGGTGTTAAATCAGGAATGGAGAGGCCCAATCTAGAAGCCATAGCTTCAATATAACCTGCAAGACTTGGGGAAAAATATACACACACACATAAACACAAACAAATATATATACAATGGCCATAAGAAGATAACATTTATCACTTAAAGTATGCTCAGATTTTGTTGGTTGCGGAAAAACAGTAATGTTCCCTAACATGCTTTGCAAACTAGCATTTTGTTAAGCTACAAAACTGAAAAGATAGTATTTTTTAATACTGTTACATAAAATTATTACATACATGAAACTTCTACAATCTGCTGCAGGATCTCTCCTGTACTGTTTCTCCCACAAAAGTTACTTAGGAAATTGACTTATGCACCATAAAGAAGTCTGCTCTTTTACCAAAAACAGGGTTCATCCAGACTACTCAAATATGTCAGAATGTAGTGCTTTTTCTGCTATACTTCTGCCTTTGAGAAATCCACATGATGCTACTTTTGTCATTTCCCAGGAATTCCTGTCAATAGCCACAACTTTTAATTCCTTAACTGAACATAGCGCAGTGCTGGCACACTTTGGTACATATGCCAAACACATATGTGCACCTCTTACTGCAGCTGATTTCACTTTGGTCTGGAGCAGGCAGATTACACAGACTCCTTAAGTGAAATGAGGTACTAGAGGAGAATGATGAATGAGAAAGAAGTTATGTACAAGTGGGTGGGAGATTTTGCACAGAACATCAGTACTATAGCAGCAAATTACATGATAGTGCTAAAACTCTAGAAGATTATTTTAAATGCAAAAAGGCCATGGGGGAAACAGAAGACCACTGTATATGGATTGCAACACATCTGTAAGCAAAATGGGGAGGCATGAGAGGCAGTTGGACACACCCACATCTAAAGTCACATGCAAGACATCTAGAAAGGAACTAAAACATGCTGTCCTTTTCCTCTTTATTTTTTTTTCCTTTTGAGGTTAAAAAGCTAGGAATGCATCTGGTAGAGGAAATGACAAGAAGCCTCAAGAAGGGACATTAAATGGTATGACCCTGGCCACCAGTTTGAATGAGCCAAAAGGGGAATTCACTTGACCCAATTTTCCAATTAATACCACATTATCACTGAACAAAATCTACTTGAACAAACCAAAACCAAATGAAGTAGTCAAACAAAAAGTTCTTTCTCCCTATCCCCTTTTTTCGGGGGAGGGGGATAACCTTCAGATCAAATGGCATCCTGGTGTCTCAGTTAATTTATAATTCAGGAACTTGGAAATGGAGCAAATTTTTTAAGTGTATAAAGAAGATGCATATGCAGCATTCCAACTAATTTAAATCAAAAGGGGAGGGGGAGGGGGAAATCAGGGAGAGAACGGCTTCAAAATACAATCTGTATTTCTCCTATCTGTGCTGAAAGGAAAGTTTCCACTGGTGCATATGGAAGCTTCCCTTTCAGCGCAAATAACAGGTGCACAGTGTGTAGCAAAGAGTTAAAGCACCATTCTTTCCAAACTATGGTATGATCACTCCTCATTGCCTACTGTTTATGCTGTAAAAATCTTTCATGTGATCACAAATTTCATGACTATTTCCAGTTCTATAGCCGTGTTCAAATAAAGGGTGATGGTTTGAAGAAGCTTCCTGTAGCCATGGAGACTTTCCAGATACTCTAAAAGCCTGATTTTATACAAATAGCAGGTGCTCTCCTCATCAAGCTGTTACTCTCCATGTCTACAAGGATGACAAAATTGGCTATTGCTAGAATTGGCAGCCCAATCTGCACTGGGAGCTAAGAAACTACATGCTCATTTCATTAAGAAACACACTGCAGTATAAATATTAATTTTAAAACTTTTTATTAACTAGCTTTACAGGAGTCAGTAAAATGGTTTAATAATTATCTCTAATACACTTAATTTATTATTTTTTATTTTTTTCATATTTTATTACATATATTGTGAAGACTTTTAACTATATACAATAAGATTTATGATAACTAGCTATTGCTGGGATGGGGGTTAGCACGTTTACTCTCATTTGGCTATGTAATACTCATACATCAAACCTGAATAGGACTTCTGTCTAGAACTGAATGGCACAGGTGATGTCTGAGTCATTGAATACTTATCAACTTTAACTTCTCATCCATTGAACTATCCTACCATTTGAAACCTCTGTATCATTCACCATCAACTTTTCTCTCTAATAAATTTAAGTTTTGATAACAATACTACATGCCTACAAAACATAAAACTTACCCCAATCCAGCTAAGTCTGAGACAAGGTTGCCCAGGGCAGCAGCTAGATATTAGAGAATCACAATCATTATATGAAATAATGTTACCAGTAATATATCAATTTTAATGTGTTTCTTCTAAATACCTTACAGGTCAAAAACAGAATGCAACATTATCTGTAATATTTCTACTTCATTTTTGTATACATACTCATAATTGCTTAAAAACATGGGCTACAATAATTTTTAAAAAGTAATAGAAGAGAGGTTTTAAAACTGAAAAAGCAGCAGAAACAGAACACAACTCAAGGATGGTAATCTATGAAGTAAACCAAACTGTACAGCCTGTCTGAACAAGAGTTATGAAGACCAGGGCTTTTTCCCCCAAAGGAGGGGATTCACAAAAGATCCCATGGGCCACATAAAGCCCAAGATGGCCCTTCAATAGACAGAGATGCTGTAAGATGCAATTCCAGATAAAGAGTACATGACTGAAAACAGTCTCTAAGGTACAAGACAGAGACAGGGGGGCTCTGATATACCTATCCAGACTAATTTGGGTTTTAAAATCATGTAAAAAACTATTACCCAGTTTATCAGGTAATTTGAGCCACAGAACTGGGATTTCACATGTTTAGCTGTTGACAAGATTTCCATCAGATGACAAGTTTCCATCTGGTACTCTAAAGATCATATATTTGCTTCCCCTAGGCACCAACAGCACATTTTTATATTTTCTTATGCACAAGTTTATTGGTAGATGAACAACCACAGTAAAATATACATGAAGATTAAGTGAATACAGATTACTTGCCTGCCATAGTAGAAATTCCAAGCACAATCCCTATCGATAGTTCTATTTGTGTGCCCTAAAAATAATTAAAATACTTTAATAAGAAGTTTCACTGTTACCTCCACATTAACAGAAAAAAGGTTATAGGAGACATTTACATAAAAATAAAGACAAAATTAGGGATTACAGCCTATATTCCCTGTAATTCTCCTAAAAGCCCAAAAAAATAGCACAGAGAGTATTACAGCTACATAATAAAATGTTGAAACAAAGCCGAAAACAGTTAAAGCTTTCTTTAAACCAGTATCACATGTATCTACAAAAATGGAACTTGACTATAATCTAATGTAATTTCAGTTTGGTACCAAAAAGTGACATGACTTACCGCAGCAATCATAATTGCATTATCAAAAAATCCAAATCCTACAAAAGGTACTGCATTGTGGAAGAACACTAGAAAGAAGCAGAGCAAAATGAAAAATATTTTTAAAGATTTGTAATTTATATATGCAAACCATAGTTTAATTTTCTGATTTTATGATACTGAAGAAATCTTCACATAAACTGAACACATTTAAGATCACAGATATGGATACAGTAGGTTTTTTCTGTACATAACTCAGTACATAAAAGCTCATTCATGTTATCCTGTTATACAACCAACTAGCAGAAATTTCCATGCAGTATATTATGAAAGTGGAAATAGCTGCTGCAGGCCCAGTTCATTGGAGTTTTTACCATATCAATTCCATACATTGACAAGATAATGTAATTAAAAAAAATAAAAGTGAACTGTTCGCATGTCAGAATCAATTCACAGTCATAAAGGTCTGAGTGAAACAGCATTATCTTCTCATGTCCCCATTTCATTCCTGACTTCTCACCCCTCTGCTCTTATTTCTGCTAAATACGAACCTTACTAGAAAGAATTACCTTTGTAAATTTGGTTTAAGACATTTAGTCACTTCTATAATTTATTCACTATTTGGGAAAAGGGGAAGATGGATTCTAGACTGCCCTGATTAAAATGAGCATTGGTATCCAGTACTGTCAAGTGCATGCCTTGCCTTCAGAAAAATGCTCACAGGGAGCAAATTATTAGGCAGATATTTCATACAATGAAGACTGAAATTCTGTAGTCCCACAGGAGACATCTTAGGGCCTTAGGATATTGTGGGCCTCTCCTGCTTGACAAAATCCAGAAAACCTATGACTGCACTGGAGATGGATAACTTACTTTCCCTTCCATTAGAATCATCTGGAAAGCAGAAACTAAAAGGCAGAAATAGAGGGCACCAGAAAATCCAGCACCTCCTCCCCATGCATTTTACCCACAAAACTGCAACTCTGTTTGCCAAATGCCACCCAACAACCTTTTACAATTTAGATATTTAAGAATTTACCATGCTTCAGCTGTCCCGTAGATGGTGGTGCAACCTCCAGCTTCTCTAAATAAGTAAAAAAGAGAGAGAGAGATTAAAGAAAAACATAAGCGTGTGTGTGTTTGGATAATACTCTCTAATAACATCATTCTCACTCTCTCTCTCACTCTCTCTCTCTACACACACATACACACGGGCAGAGGAGAAATATTTATATTCTATACCATTTAGCTATTTTCACATGCTGCTCATGGCTTCATATGGTGTTCTTTTCTGACTAGTTTTAAATCAATGTTTGCTTTGATTGTGTAGCTACATCATGTGAAAAGCACTAGACATCTCTTAACAGAGACACATGAGGCACTATGTCATAAACTAATACTTTACATTATATTATTGTATTTGATCATTTCAGGCTGAAACATTCCAACTAAATTGTCTCTACAGTAAGGATGCCCAGATAGTGGTTGACAGAATTCACCAACTGACACTTGGTTGACCATGACAATGTAATCTTTAGTCACTGTGTATGACAGAGTACTTGGTGATATGTTTTCCCTTTACTGAAATACTGTAACTTAAATTATCTCTTTTTAATTTACTTAGATACTCTACCTTCTTCAAAAAGTGTCTACAATGCAGGATTTGAGTTCTTCCAGACTGATTGTTCCCAGTACTGCTAATCAAAAGGTGCTGTGCAGTTATTCTGTCTTTTCCTCATTAAGGGGGTATTTTAGCGAGCAAAACAGATGGAAACAATTGTATGAAAACATATGAGCTTCTCAAAGATATCATCTAGGCCACCTGCAGAATTCTGTCACCAAAGCAGTACAGCAAAGGTCTCATCTGGAAGCACCCTTTCTAGATAGATTTTGCAAAAAAAAAAAAAAAAAAAATCTACTAAATAAACAATGTATTACCCTTAACTCATCTTGAAAAAAAATGTTTTTGAGGTAAGAAAAGATATAATTGATAGATGAAGAAATGGAACTTTGAGAACTTTGCACCAAAAAAGATGTCAGGTTTCTTATAAAAAGAAACTTGTAACATTGGCTGGTGGTATAACCATGTTTCCTATCAAAATCCACAAAATTACACAAGCCTTTGGTAATTTCACCACAGTGCTCAGTATCTCAACTATGATTAGTTCTATTTATTATTATATGTAAAATTATATCAGAATATAGGTGCAGTTTTTTTGACTGGTGAACTAAAAAAGCAATGTGTATAAACAGTGTATCAGACTATGGGTAGAGGAGAAAAAATGCAATCTAAGAACAGAGAGCATTTTCCGATAATCTAGAAACCAGATTTAAACATTAGAACTCTTATTACAATTGAACTGTTTTAAAGCAGTAATAATAAAAGTGTTAGAGCAAAGAGTTACAAAAGCTAATAAACAATATTTTATTAGTGGTACAAGCAAGTTAGAAGTTATGTGTATGCAAAGAACACTAATGTTGTATCACTTTTAAAAATTTCCAAGTCACTCAGTATGTCTAACCTATCCCAGTCACAGCAATTGTTATAATGATCCCATATTTACCACACTGGAAGTCCATGGAAAAAGAGTAAGATACAGATGTGATAGAACACAAAAAGAGTATATTTTTCAGTCCAAAACTACAAATATAAACCAAGGTGGGATGTTGCATTTTAGAACAAGTGATGATAGAAAGATAACTTGCTTTGAACAGAGTACCCTGTATACACAGACTGAAGGATCATCTTACCTGATGTTAGTTTCTGTGCCTCAGATCCATCAGTTCAGAACAGAGTATATACAGTACGCAGTTTCTCTCCAACCTGTCTGTTAAGGCAAAGCCAGCAAGTCATTTGCCAAGATACTATCAGGACAGTGAGAGTTTTAAACATACTACATCGAGCAAACTCTACTTCTGTCTTCTTTAAGAGGCAGTCTTTATTTCAAGAACCCATAAAGACAAATGATACTATATAAGAACATCTGGACCGGTGGATAAGATGCACAGAAACCAAATCACATTAAGTTTATTTCAGCAACTGAAAGGCAGCATTATAAAATACAGTATGAGAACTAGGCAAAGATTTGTCTAACAGCTCATTATCTAGGTTTTATACAAATGATATGAATGTACCACTGTGTATTGCATTGCATTTTGACTACGTATGCATATTTCATACTTTGTTGAATATCTATACACTTCCCTCCATCATAATGTGTTAGGGGGAAAAGTATCCATTTCCATACTAGCAGAATCCATGATTTATTAAAGACACTTGAGGCATCATATAAATAGAGTAAAATGTATCCATAGTTATATCAAGAGATTTCTAGCCGACATACAACCACTTAAACACATGTCCAAGAGCCAGATGTTAATAATTTAGGAACAAACTTGAACTGTACTAGCTTAATCCACTTGAGTAAACTGGTCAATCTATTCCTGTCTGATCCTAAAGAGCACTGTGCTGTTGCCTCCCTGGCAAACCCTGTCCTGGGGTCTACAACTTTGATATAAAACATAATCTGACCCACCAGAGAGGTCACCTGGATGAGCACGTAGGCAACAATGGTCGTATGATCGGAAGAACCACGTCAGGCCAGTAAACTCCCCTGTCACGTAGCCACAGGAGACCTCAAGCTGTGCCAACCCATGGTGGACAAAAGGTCCTCAGCCTTTAAGGAGCCAACTTGAAGGGATTAAGAGTTTTTCCCACAAAGTTGGGCACTGGAAGCAATAAAATCTTATCAGACAAGGATTATCTACATAAACTCACACTACAACCCAAAGCGGCGGAAGATGCTGATACTTGGGTGACACCTTGTTATCTTCCTATATCAAAGAAGCTGATGGTGTAAAGTTGTTTTCCGTTGCTGTCCCCTTTGTTCTCCCCGGGAGAGGATTTGCTCTCAAGGTAAATTTTTCCTACAAACAGTCCCCGTTTTTGACTAGTTCTTTGGATACCTCCCGGTCATACCAACTGACCGCTCCCCCTTCCCAACAGCCGTGTGATCCCCTCAGTATCTCTTTGCTGAGTTCCATTTATTTCGCTGCTTTCCGGACCTAGGACTTCAGGAAAAGGCACAGTATCACCCAAACTACGAATCCTTTAATAATCCCGCTATCTTATTTATACTCTTTATTTTTCTTTAGTCCGTGTGTGTGTGTGTGAGAGAGAGGGGGGGGGACAGAGAGAGAGAGAGAGAGAGAGAGAGAGAGAATGCATTAATGCGTAGTATTTCTGTTCAATAAAGTCATTCACTGGACCTTTTTGTGTGATTTCTGTCTGGGCATGACCCCGTAAAAACTGGGTAAAAGATCTCGCTAGGTTACCCTGCCTCTCGCATTGCTATTGCTTGTGCTCTGTTGAGTTTACTTTCCCCATCACATGGAGCATATTAAGGAGTCCCTCGGGGACCCCCAAGAATTTCAGTTTAACAGTGCCTTTATATTTCCAGGTTTATCATGTATACATGAGAGTTCACATGTACATGTGAATAAGGATATCCAGTAATAAATACTGTATTTCATCCAGAAGTAAGCATTATAGGATTTTGGCCTTTATATTGAGGCAACACTGCCAGGGAAGACCTGCCAGGAGAGTCAACAAAAGGCAAGCATCCTCCATCCAGCTGCTGCCACCATTGCTGCTACTACCTCCTTATGTTCTACCTGTGGAACAGTGAGGGAAGACTCTACTTTCTTTGCTAACTCAGCCTCATCACCAGCTGTAACTCAGCAGACTGCCAAGTTCCACCTATCCCAGCTATAGTGTTGAGGGAGCTGGCACATAAAAGCAGGAGAATGGCAGGAGTGGGTCTGTCCCCAATGGTGGCACTTTATGGTAACATCCCACTTGAAAGAAGGGGCAGGACTGAATATTTTTAATTTGCACTTTACCATTATGCTATTATCATTTGTAAGTGAATAGTCAGTCTATTAGAGGAAGGACATGCTGTGAAAAGAGGAGAGGAAATATTAGATCTGAGAGGATGACCATTATATTTGTTCAGGGCACAGAGAGATGTAGAACAAGGAGACAGTTACACTTTAATAGAAGGGAAAGAAACAAGGGTGCTAGTTGTCCCTAAACTTTCCACAACTCAAACAACCTAGGTAATCTTGACAACAGAAACTCTGGATTGAAAACATTGCAGGTGACTGCCAGGTCAGTGAATGGGAAGATAGCTGCCATTCAGGAATTGAACATGGATGAGCATGTCTACCTGGCACATATTACAAAGACCTGGTTCGATTGGGGGGGGGAATCTCTCAGCTTTGTCCACCAGGATTTTCTGTTCAGCAGCAGGTGAGACGGGGGGGGGGGGGAGGGACGTGCAGTTGCAATAGTCTATCCTCCTGACCAGGTGCCCCACCTGAAGCTGGGACTGATTAGGATTCTGTTGGTGTACCATCCACCCTGCTGCTCAATAGTCTCCCTTCATGAGCTAGTCAGAATGGTCTCAGGGTTGGTGCTGGAATCCTCCATTTTGTACTGCTGGAGGATTTCAACATTGATGCTGACACTGCCCTTTTGGGAGTGGCTCAGGACTTCATGTCTGTCATGGCAACCATGGATTTGTTCCGACTGGTATCTGCCCCTACTCATGCTGCTGGACACACACTGGACCTTCTTTTCTTTAGTAGATGGGGTGAATGTGTTCTGGGAGTAGAGGAACTGTCTACAGTTCTGTTGTCATAGACAGATCACCAGCTAGGTGGAGTTTAGACTTGCTGGGACTCAGAACCTTTGCAGGGACGGTAGACCCATGAAAATGATCTAACCCAGAGGCTTATGGATCCAGATGGATTCCTGATGGCTCTTGGGGAATCTCCTACTGCTTGACTGGTGATCCTCTCAAAGTCTTGGATGACAAAGCCTTGGCTGGAGTAAGTGGTGGCTTCCCAGCTCCAGGAGTTTCTGGATGAGATGGACTGCCTAGATCCATTTCAATTTATTTGCAGGCTTGGTTATGGGACATACATGGGTTTGACCACCTTGCTGGATGATCTATGCTGAGCTAGACAAGGGAGTATGTCCCTGTTGGTTCTGCTGGACCTCTTGGTAGCTTTCTGTACCATCAACCATGGTATTCTTCTGGGTTACCTTGTTAGTATGGGACTCTGGGGCACTGTTTTACATTTCTTTTTAGAGAGGCAAACTCAGAAGGTGGTGCTGGGGGACTCCTGCTTGATTCCTCAGCTTCTGGTCTGTGAGGACCCATGGAGTTTGGTTGGAGTCCCTCATGCAATTTAACATATACATGAAACTGCTAGGAAAGGTCATCTGGAGTTTCGTGGTTGATTGCCACCAGTATGCAGATGACAGCAACTCTTTTACTCCTTCCCACTACAAGCCAAAGAAGATGTTTTGGTCCTAAGGTGCCCATCATCCACAATGGACTGGATGAGGATGGACAAACTGAAACTTAATCCACCCAAAATGGGGGTGCTCCTGATCAGTCAAAAGGCAGGTCAGGGAATAGGGATTCAGCCTATACTGGACAAGGTTACACTCTATCTGAAGATGCAGGTTCACAGCTTGAGTCCTCTCCTTGATTCATCTTTTGAGCCTGGAAAGTTCAAGTTCCAGCAGTGGCTAGAAGTGCATATGCACAGTTAAAGCCTGTGCACGCTGTGAGCCTGTCCGCCAAATAAGGTGCTGGATCTTGCTAATCATTGTGTTTGGTGTGAGTGTGTGTTTTAATGATAAATGTTTTAATCTGGCTTTAATTTTTTGATTGTTTAATCTCATTTTATCTTGTGTAATTTGTGGATTTTTAATGATATCTTTTTTAATCTGTTAAACTCCAAGCTGGAAAAAATGCAAGACAGAAATAAATATAACACATTACCTGCTCATACAGAATAATATATTGTTTTCAACTTGTTGCAATTACTACCATAGTGTGTACACTTCAAAACTGCAATGTAAAGTGGAAATCACACCACAGTCTTCAGAGAAGTGTACAGTCAAAGGTTCTGAACTACATATTAGCCCAGAAATATATTTAAAGTGTACAACAAATGTTCTCCGTGCTACTTAACGACAGAATGTTGAGTTTTTCCACGACAGTACTAACACAGATTTTAGATTTGCCACTTCTTTCACAGGGAAGGGGGGAGATGAAATGTTCCTGTAGGTTCTTCTATCTGTTGCTATAGTTTTTAGGATTTGCTTTTTTAAAAACAACCACACAAAGTTGCCTTTGGAACAGAAGATTCAGAGGCACTTCCCAGCACAAACAGCAACAGTTTATTCCTACTTAGAGGATAGGGTTTTTATCCCAAGTTACATTATTAACACTGACCCTCCCCCCAAAAAACCCAAGACTGTACAGTTGTTTATGATGCCGCAGCAAAGGCAGTGGATGCTATCTTAGCCTGCATTAATAGAAGCATAGTTTCCAAACAGAAGAAAGTAATAGTCCCATTATCTTCTGCACTGGTCAGGCACCACCTGAATTACTGCGTTCAGTTCTGGGTGCCTCATTTTAAAAATGATATAGACAAATTGAAGCAGGTTCAGAGAACGGCAAGGATAATAAGAGGGATGGAGAATAAAATGTATGAGGAAAGTTTGAAGGAGAAGAGTGAGGGGTGACGTGATTGCAGTCTTTAAATACATTGAAGACTGTCACAGGGTGTAGGTTTTGACTGAACATTAGAAGGAATTTCCTGAGACTAAGAGTGCTTTGGCAGTGGAACCAATCATCTACACAGGTGGTGGTGCCTCCTCTTCTGAATGTCTTCAAAAAGAGCTACTCACTGGGAATCCTACACTGAGCAGGGGGTTGGGCCTGATGGCTCACACGGTCCCTTCCAACTATATGATTCCAATTCCAACCAAAGGGCCCTCTTCCTCCCTTTTGTTGAGTGGGACAGGGCCTCTACATTGATATAGCCAGATCTCTGGAATGCTCTGTCTTTAGAAAAGCAGGCACACCAATCCAAGTTTCAAGAGCACTGGTAAGCAAAGACACAGAGCAAATCTGATGACTGGATAATCGTATATAGCATTTTGAATTCTGAATGCTTTTTGGCCAAACTTTCTACCTAGTTTTCTCCATCCTCCCCTCCCCCCATCATCTGGCTCCATCTTCATACACATTAAGGTTTTGGCATTTTTTTGTTTTGTTTTTTAACTTTTGCAAATCAGCCTGCCGATACCTCCCTGTTGTGTGAGAATGGTATCATTTTGTGGCTACATAAGGACCCGTACTTCAAAGTACCTTGCTGTTAGTACACATAATATGGCTCTATGAAAATTATTGAAATACATATACAGTCTGCCCTCCACATTTACAGGTTTCACTTTTGCAGATTTGATTATTCACAAATTATTTGCTGTTACCTCTGCTGCCTCCCTGTGCCATTTTTAATAGGCACTGCAAGCCTCATGAGACAGAGAAACTACAAATGAGGTTCATGGGTCCCTATTAAAAATGGTGCAGGGCAGCAGTGGAGGTGGCAGTAAGCCTCACCAGCCACCCACTTCTGCCTGATACTGCAAAGGGATCCATGGTGGGTTGAATATGGTGATCATACTTTTTGTGTGTTGCATATAGTTTGGGAGAACCTAGAGTTATTCAATTTTTCCACTTTCACAGGGGTCCTGTGCCTCTAACCCTCTAACTTTTCTCCAAAAATATGCTGTATGTATCTTCAAGTCATTTCCAACTCAGGGGGTCTTAAGACAAATCAAGCATAGCATTTCTTGGTAAGATTTGTTCAGAGGGTGTTTGTCACTGACTTTCTCTGAAGCCGAGACAGTGTGACTTGCTCCAGATCACCCAGTGGGTTTCCATGGCTCAACAGTGATTCAAACCCTGGTCTCCCACCATCCTAGAGTCCAGCACCAAGCCACTACACCACACTGACTCCCACAAAAATGAACAGTCTAAATAAGGTAAACATTTCATTTCAAGCAAACAGAATGCATTAATACGGCATTCTCATCCAGACAAGAGGTCCAGATTACCCAGCTGCAATATTTAGTATGGATGAGGGAAGCAGTTCCAATGGTTGAACAAAGAGAAGCATTCTATAACCTTCTCAGTATTAAACAACAGGACACATCCCAGGCCAGGTTACACACTGCAACTCTTCTCTTCATTTCTTCTTCTAAGGCAGAGATGAACAAAGTGCAGTCCTTCTGATACTGTGGGCTACAACCATGCATAGCTACTGGTGCCTTAAACCATACCTAATGGTGGGAAATTCTGGGAGCTGTGCTTCAACAATATCTGGAAAGCCACACTTTGCCCATGTTATGAGGAACCTCAGCAGACTTTTGCCCCAAGCTACTTTATGGACCACAGACTGTGCATGAGTGGTGGCAACCTGAGAACAGCAGACAGTCAAGCACATACAACTGTATCTTGTCTGATAGCCACATACTGTTGAAAAAGAGTAGGACAAAATAGTATATTTTGGAAAGCAAACACAATCAGGTTTTCAGCACTCTTTGAACCCATTACAGTTAAAAGTCTTTACCAGTATTTTGTTTTTGTTTTGAGACAAGATCTTCAGAGTTCTAGTGAATTATATGAATTGCAGTCAAGGTGAAAATTGGAAATGGTTTTGCCAATAAGGCCATTTCTATTATGAAGATTCCATAGTGCAGCTACTAGTTAATGCTGAAATAATTATCAGTTCAATTATGAGCTAGCAATTATCAGTAATTAACAATCAGGCCACATTTCACATACTTTTTCTTGAAAGCATTAAGTTCCACAAGTATAACAAGAATACTTGAAAAATTGGTATGATTAGTACAAGATGCAGTTCCAATCTTGACAGTTCTAAGATTGCCACCAATTTTCATTGTAACATCTCCATCAGACTAGAAATACCCATCTCCAGACATGTGCACAATTGAATTAAGAACTATACTACCATGGCCTTTTAAATCTGAAAACAGGAACAAATGCCTAATCAAAAAAGGAAAATTGTATCAGACCACAATGCCAATGGCACAGTACCAGAGAATGCATTTGTACAAAGGTTTTTCTGCTTTCTGATTCAACTCAAGTCAGCACAAAGCAATCTATTTCCATTTGAAACAGAATGTCTTTATTACTGTATTTGCCAGAGTATAAGACGCACCAGCATATAAGACGCATCCTATTTACATATCGACAAATACTGTTTGTAGGTGTATAGGATGCACTGGTGTTTAAGCAGCACCCCATTTTCAAACAGTATTTTTCAGGAAAAATGTGAGTTTTATACACCAGCAAATAGGGTATTCTAAAAGTTAGGGGAGCTGAAGTCTTCAGATTGTTCATATGTGAATTAAAAGTCAGTCTTCTGTCTGTCTGTCTGTCTGTCTCTCTCTCTCTCTCTCTCTCTCTCTGTATCATAGAATCATAGAAATGTAGAGTTGGAAGAGACCACAGGGGCCATCCAATCCAACCCCCTGCCATGCAGGAACACCCTCAAAGCACTTCCGACAGATGACCATCAAGCCTCTGCTTAAAAACCTCCAAGGAAGGAGACTCCACTACACTCTGAGGCAGCATATTCCACTGCCGGACAGCCCTGACTGTCAGGAAATTCTTCCTGAGGTTCAGGTGGAATCTCCTTTCCTGCAGCTTGAATCCATTGCTCCTTGTCCTGGTTTCTGGAGCAGCAGAAAACAAGCCCTCTCCTTCTTCTACATGGCATCCCTTCAAATACTTAAACATGGCTATCATGTCCCCTCTTAACCTTCTCTTCTGCAAACTAAACATCCCCAGCTCTCTAAGTCTATCCCCATAGGGTATGGCTTCCAGGCCTCTCACCATTTTGGTTGCCCTCCTCTGGACTTGCTCCAGCTTGTCAATATCCCTCTTGAATTGGGGTGCCCAGAACTGGACACAGTATTCAAGATGGGGTCTAACCAAAGGAGAGTAGAGTGGCAAATACACTGTCATTTTGATGTTTCCAATTCAACATTTGAACCATCTCAGGTCTAACTCTGCAGAGGGTTAATGCAATATCCCTAGTGTTGTCCATGCATGCTTCTTTGAGGAAAGCATTCCACAGGTGAGATACTACTCCATCTCGAAGCTCTCTCACTGGTAGCTATACAGTTCATCAAAAATGGCAGAAATACATGTGGGAAGACCTTCATTGAAGATGTTAAGGTACAGGATATGTATAAAAGGAAACGTGTGATCCTTAAATGCTCTGTCTTATCGTTTTCTTCTGCACTGTTTCTGAAGCATAAACTAGACTGGTCTGTTTTTGGTATTGAATCAGTCAATACTATTCAAGTGACACATGAACAATTTGTTTCTACACTAAAAATCAAACAATCATTTTCCCATCTCTTCAGAACTTGATGCTATACTTTCAAAAATCTTATCTAGTGTACATTTCAAAGAACAAACTTACGATCACAATTATATGACATAATATAAGAGGACTATTCAAAATACATAACTTAGAATGTCTTTCAGAAGCAGATACAAATCACTTTTGAGCTCCAAAAACATTCTTAAAGAGCTATTTTGCTGGCCCTAGTGCAATTCCAATAGTCAAATAATCAAGAGTTAGACATCTATGACAAGAATATTATAAAGGAATCCATTAAGAAAATAAAAGCCTTGTTAGCTGAGTGACTTGGCAGCTTATATTAAATGTGACAGTGCAAATTGTGGGCACTGGCATTAAACTAATTGCTAAGGATAACTCAGCACTATTCAACATCTAAATGGTTATATACCAGAGAAAGCTCTGTATCATCATCGTTGTTGTCGTCGTCGTTTATTTATATAGCACCATCTAGGTACATGTGGGTGCTTTACAAGTAGAGATATCAGTACAGTAGATCCTGCCAAAGATGTACAATATAAAAGACAAAAGAAAATAATAATAAAACTATAGCATTCAATTACAAAACAAATTATCCAGGTAAAATATCACAAGTCCAATATATGAACAATAACTTTCAGATCAAAAAATCAAATCTCATGTTTGCTCTGACTATCTGTAAAAGCCTTCAGACAACAACTAGAGAATCTGAATAAAGAAAAATATGAAGTATGAAGTTGAATGAATATGAAGTTTAACTTGACAGAAAAACAAGGCATTACATAGCATTTGTTAGAACCTAACACATAACACCAGAACCTGGAACTTTCTGAGATAATCTCTAAAAAATATTGCCTGGATTATTGATTTTGCAGTTTATGTCCATCTTTGCATGTAAGGTACAGACCTCTCTAAGTCCTGAGCATCTTTTTTTAGTGTGTAAGAGACTTTTTCATACTTCAGGAAGCAAATTCTGTTTCTGCTTCATTAATGAGCAAATCAACTACAACAAAAAAGTAGCAGTTCTAAGGCAAGTACACATCTGGATCATGCTTCCTTTTATGATAAACCCAGGACACTTCATACATTTATGCTTTATACTTTCTACTGGTTCAATAAAAATATAGAAATGAATCACCTTCCTCCCAGGGCTCCAAACTGGGGTAATAAAGTGCAGCCTTCTCGATGTTGCTGAAATACAGCTCCCACTAGCCCTTGCCAAGATAGCCAATGGTGAAGAATACCAGGAGTTGCAGTCAAACTAGATATGAAGAGCTACACTTTGGCCCCCTCTATTTAGATATTATTACAAAGGCAAACAAACTTGATTAGCATTTACCAACAGTTCAGACAACTACCAAACCAGCCCCTACATGTAGCAATTCTTACAGATCCTTGCTAGCTGCAGTATTATTATATTAAATCAGCAAATTATGAATTGGATTTTTGTATAACGTAAGCCAAAATATGTCAATTTAGGTTTAATGGTAAAGCATAGCTTGCTGTGTATCTGGAAGCAACTAATTAAATGGACCACCCAAAGAGAAGAATCCAAAATTTACATATATAGCAGCATTATTAAGATATGTTGTGTTGATCTTCTACAGTGCTATCAAAATTGTGTAGAGTTCTGATTGGCCATCTAAATAAGAATGTGATTTCCCGCTTGGCTATGGAAGCTCACCTAGGGAGCATCACTCATACTCAGCCCCAGAAAACCCCATGATAGGTTCTCCTTAGGGTCATGATAAGTTGGAAATGACTTGAAGGCACAAAACAAGAATTTTTTAAAAGGGCAATCAAAGTGATCAGGAGATAGAACACAATTTCTATGAGGAAACTTTAGAATCTGCACAAAAAAAGACATGAAGGGATTTACAAAATTACCCATGGTATGAAAAAGCAGACAGAAAATCTCCTCTCTCATAATACGAGAACTTGGGTCATTCAATGAAAGTGGCTAGTAAGAGACTCAGGACAGGCAGATGTCTTTCAAATGATGCATAATTCATGCACAGGATTCACTGCCACTCACACTGGTGACAGACTAACTTAGACAGCTTTAAAAGGGCACCAGCTAGTTTCAAATGGCATTAAACAATTCATGGAAGATAGGTACTATTAACGGGTACTAGCCACAATGAATGTATACAATCTAAGCATTCAGAAGTAGTACAGGCACACAGCAGTTAACGAAGCCTCTGATAAAGAAGCTTCTTTTTACAAACTCTTTCTATGCACAGTCAATCCCCTTTATTTTTCTTGTCCTTGGAAAATGGAAATCTTTTTTAGTTGTATCATCCCTGGGAGGCAGATGAAAGAGGACTGAAGAAACACAGACCTTTGGCATCCAATTGCAGCGGCCTGTCTGCATTAAAAAATGCAATAAAGCTTGAGCTTGGAGAAAATGGAATTCTGCTCTTCCCACTCCTACTGTAGCTTTGTATGTCCGCCTACAAAAGGCAAGGCAAACAGGTGCTACCTTCAGAATTCCTTTAATGAGCAACCATGAATATTACAACAGAAAGGGGGAAAGCAGACAAATCTGCCTCATTAACAAAAAACCCCAGCATGAAAAACAATGACCCACAAATCTGTGCATTTGGTCACCGTAATGGAAATCATAAGAAAAATAGAGGTTGGGTAAAGAAAAAAGTAATCCTGGATGCATTTTGGAGGAAGCGCCCATTCACCTGCACTTTACCTTGGTGTGGAGGACTCATAATGAGGCAAAATGCAAAGGAATAGGCAAGAAAGCCCACGCAAGCCTTCGTTTTTCCCTCCAGAACTCATCCCTCCCATTCCCATGCATTTTGCCCTGGTTTCAGAGAACTTACACCTAGGCAAAATGGAAGACAAGGGAATGGGATGGGGAGCATGAGGGGAGTTATCAGTGGTTCTTCCACTTTCATATGGGTTCTGTGCCTCAAACCCTGAAAGTGGTGGGGTCCATGTACATCCTAGCGAAGATTTTGGTCCATGATTCTTTCAGTGCATTGGTGTAGACATGAACTCAGTCAATGACGGTAATTTGTAATAGACCAGCAAGAATACAAAAGATCTCACTTTCTTACAGTTAATTTGAAAACCAGTCTAAAGTTTGTGGTCATATAAAAATGGAAACCACATGATCATTTCTGTTAAGAACATGTTAGATTACTTGAAAGAAATAGAGGTTAATATGTTTATGTAGAGGGTTTTTTTTTAAATGGAGAACAGGAGGATCTATGTTACAATGCACCACACACAAGATTCATGGTTAAAGCAGCATTTCTTCAGATCATGCATGCTTATGAGAAAGTAGTAGTTTACTTTATCTCACTTACTCACTGACTCTGGTGGCATTATTTGCTTCACTGCCATCTCGAACGGTACCAGCGGTTTAGGAAATCTGGATGCTAAAGTTTTTCAAACATAACAAGTAAGTCACACAAGTTTACCTTCCAGTGTTCAGAGTACTGAAGATTCATGTATCAGTGATTATGTAATTCATTCAAACACGTGTAGCACAATATTTTACATCTTCACTCAGAAGCAAAACTCAGCAAGTTTAATGAGTCCTATTCTCTTATAAGTGCAGCGCATTCTTAATTTATTTTAATGCCACACCACGGACAAATTTAATATGTGAAGGAAACACTGTTAGAGGGCTGCCTTGGCCCTCCATGGGACCTAGGAGTGCTTCATCCTCATTCTGCATTTATTTTTGAAAAAAAGTACTTAGAGTGCAACCCAAAGGGACAGGGGACCAGTTTTGCCACATTTTGGGTCTACTCTGCTCCAGCTATACACTGGAAGTCAATCTGGACAGTTGCTGGGAAGCTTTGGGAGCCTGAAGCAGCCCATGAGCACAATTTTGGAATCTTTGCATTAAACTGAAAGAAGCACTAACATTCTGCATGTCTTGTGGTTTCTTGCTTATTTTACCACCTTACCATTTCAGACAAATTCCTGCTCTCTACTTTTAAGCTGATTCCATTTGATGTAGCACACTTTATACTGCTTACAGAATATTTGCAAACTCATCTGGAGTCTTCAGTGGGAAAATCAGCTCTTGTGAATGAGTTTTAAGCAGGGAGGAGATTAAACAACATCAGGCCATCATTTCTGTGCTTTAAATTCCAAAACAGCAAGCTCTTTTATATGCTCTTTTTGGTAGTTACACAGTTGCTGAATAAACTGCAAAGGTAACATCTTTTATAGTACTGTTTTTAATGTCTTTTATTGTATTCTTTTTGTTCTTTTTTGTTTGTTTAAATTAATTCTAGCCAGGTAAAAATAATTACAAATCCCAATTGCATACAGGTATCTCTTTATTTTTATCTTGTCATAAAGGACAGAGGGAGTTCTTGATAAAAGCAGTCATCTAAGTAAGTGTAACACAAGCAAAAATCTAATTTGAGCCAAAATACATTGATGAAGGGAAATCTAGGAAATAACATATTACCACATATATACTGAAGCAACATCAGTACACATTTTTGAGCTATCATTCTCATGAGTTGAACTAACATCAATCAATCTATCATACTTCAGACTGTTACAATGATTTCTGCATACAATTGCAAGACATCAGTGAACTACTCTCCTGTTTATTGCTTTCTTGAATTAAGAGCAGTATATTTTCCCAATGTGCTTCAGTTACTTTAAGAACAGTCATGCTGGATCTCACCAAAGACCTTCCTAGTTCAGCATTCTGTTCACATATTGGTCAAACAGCTGCCTAAAGAAGTCACAGAAGCACTACAGTACCATTCCTCTCAGCAACAGACATACACCGGCATATTAGGTCTGATATTGCTGGGCAACAGCTACTGACTGTTCTGTGCTCTATTCCTTTCTCATTTCTACAACTTATCTGACCACAACTAAAAGTTTCATATTTTTTTTTGTTAGTTTCAGATATTTAACCAGTTTATTAGATAATAACTGGTGGTGCATGTTGATTTTATCTCAAGTAGCCTTATATAAAGGCCTAGGCCACAAAACCAGACCACAAAATAATGCACTTGCACCACTGTCCACATATACAACGGTGGCCTAAAAATGGAAAACACTGAGGTAAGCACTTCTCTAGAGAGGCAGGATGGTGTAGTGGTTTGAGCATTGAATTGCAATGCTGGAAACCATGGTTTGATTCCCTGCTCAGCCACGGAAACCCAATGGGTGACTCTCAGTCCCAGAAAACCCCATGACAGATCCATGTTGTTCTTGCCTGTCTTCAAAATGTTTCCAACATATGGCAACTAAGATGAAGCTATCATAGGGTTTTCTGGGACTGACAGACTGTGACTTGTCAAAGGTCACCCAGCGGGGAACTGAACCTTGGTCTCCAGAGTCATAGTCCAATGCTCAAATCACTAGTACACCTTGGTTTTCAGGTTCTCTTTAGGGTCACCATAAGTTGAAAAGACTTGAAGGCACATGATAACAGCAAGGGCTTTTCTACTCTGAAGTAATTTTTATAATATGCAAGCTGAAAGCAGCTTTTTTAAGCCCCTTAAATTAAGTGTTAATTTGATCTGTGTCCTTTTTTGATAGTTAAGTGAGGCTCAATGTCCCCATTCCACACAACTTTTGTCTTACAAATCACTCATATTTAGTATCACAGGAAAAATGCACAGTAATTACCTTTCACTGTCACAATGTGTACTGAAATCTACAAATAAGACCTTTCAGGTGACCAAAGCTCTTTCTCACAAACATCTGCACCTGGAAATCGGGCAAAGTGAAAGGACACTGACCTTTCACTAAGTACTCTGTCCACTGCAGAGAACTTTCAAGATGGATCTTCACTTATATCCCAAACAGAATCTGCAGATAAGTCAAAGGAGGGATCTGTCTCATTTTGTACTTAGGACTGGAAATACTAGAAACCAAAATAATCTTTGCAGTGTCTCTTGAAGCCTTGCAATAGTTTCTCCCACCTAGAGAGCTCCTGAGATGGAAGGGATCTAGAGCTACCAATTTTGGTCATAATTTATGATTTTGCATGTATAATATGCAGAGATGGGTAATATATGAAAAAAAATCCATGCTTGTACACTAATTTTTCACAGGTTGCAATCAGAAACCTACAACTTTCCAGTATATTCTGAAACTTGTAGATTTTAAAACTAATATCTCTGATTTCAATCAACTTAAATTGAATGGTTGGTTGAGATCCTGGATCAGGAGATGCAGCTATGATACGCGTAGCTATGTGTTCTGTCCAGCCCCCACAACTTCACCTTCTCTCAGCTGCAAACCTCCCAAACATGGCCATTTTCTGGTTAGTGATAGTGGCAGCAGACAAGTATCTAGCCATCTTTACGTAGCTTGATGTAAATCAATAAACATTGACAAGAACATCCAGGGATCCTCCACAGGTCCCTACAGATGTCATCACTGTTGTACATGCAACTATAGGAAGACAGGTGGATACCTATCTGCTGCCCCTCTCCAGCCAGAAAATGGCCTTATTGGTGGTGGTAGGGGAGCTCCTGTCAAGAAAAAGTGGGTTGAAGGGATTAGACATTGCACATTTGATAGAGAATTCCATTCTCCATGAGAACAAAAAAAAGTGAGTTACAGTGGCACAAGTCCAGCAGGATGCCAGCCACTATTTAAAATAATGTAGCCATATATTTCAGGTGTAATTTGGAATGTATTTAGCATTTTATAATTCTCTCCTCTTAATCCAATATGATTTATATCATTGTTAGTAATTACTGTAAAATTTTTGTAATATAAAGAATTAAAAATACCTGCTGATATTTTGATAACTGCAAAACAAAAAAGACACAACACACTATTAAATTCATAATACTATATTTTTCATTCTATAAGTCAAACAGGTTCTGAGTCACTGTCATATCATACACACACTTCCATGAAAGCTATGCGATTTTTCATGCTGAGAACAATTGTTACTTCAGTAATTTCTGAACTAATCTAAATTAGAAATCTTTGTTGCTTTATGCACTCTTTAACAAGTTACATGTAGCTTTAACAAATCTGTTTTGCTACTTTTCGGTCAGTTTGAGAGGAAACTAATGATTTTATAGAGTTTAACAAATGTGGGTCAGCCATGATTTCTTTCTTTGATCTCTTCATGTGAATGCTGCCAAAAAAGATATGAGTACTGCATAAAATTAGAACAAAAGCATTTAGCCAAGTATAGTTATCTGCCAGAGAATCAAAACTTTCTAATAACATAGAAATAAACCCAAAGGTAAACACCTGCTGTTTTGATCAGTTATCTAGGTAGCTGTGGTGTCACATAAGACTAGATGTAGAGCTTACAGCGAACCGGCTTCACTGTATTCAAACAGACAAGCAATCTCAGTCCGCTCCCTTTGCCAATTTATCAAGGCAAATGCACTCAGTCCTCTGGTGAATCCAACACCTGGCACCACACAAAGCTCAACCTCAGAAGTCTTAGCAACCTGAACTGTAATAGAAATGAAACAAAGGAGTCTCTGGTTTGCAGCAAGAGAGACTCATCTGTTTCTCATTCTCTCCATACCTGTATAAATACAATGTACTGCCCTTCCCTCAATAGCCCACACATTCCAGAGGATTGTAGGGAGTGCAGTGGTTGAAGAAAAATGCTAAAAGCTAATGTGAAGAGAAAAAGCTCTACATGCAAACCACTACAAGATTCCAGTTCTGCAATATAGGTGACAGAAGGAGAGGTTCAGGCAGCATACAATCCTATCTTGTAAAGATAAGTTAAGAATATTCTCATTCTGTGAAAGTTTAAAGTAAAACATAACTGACTTGTAATTAGGATGTTGAACTCTACCAGAGTTTAAACTGTTTCACAACTGAAGTAACTAATATAGTAAGCAACCATTTGAATGACTATAAGACAAAAATCACACTGTCTTCATTTAATTCATTTCTTTTTACATGCACACATAAATGAAAAAGGGATGCATTCTTCCATTAACTATAACTATTAGGCTAACATATTTCTTATTAAACTGTTTTCTAAGTACCTAGGAATACATATCTCTAAGCTACTGAAGTGCCCTTTTCAAGGACATTTAAATGGATGAAAGTCAACTGTAGGCCCTTTCCTAAATAGCTACTGAAACTCTAAATGTCAGCTATAAAAGTTTTCTGCAAATTAGCTATACCTACTTAAGAAATCAGAACTTCAGCCTGAATTTTTAGGTATTTTTTCATGTGAAGGCCTTGAGTTAGCTGGACAACTGCACCTTTACTCTATGAAACTGCTCTGGATTTGGCAACTGGCAAACAAACTGTCCAACAGTGAATTGGAGAAAGGGAGTGGGGAAAAAGATTTTTAAAAAATCAATATGAAAGATAGCCTAAGTGATCCTTAAAGTAATTTTAATCTCAAGATAAAAATCAGATGAATACATACTGGAACTCATGATAGCTGCTCTCATTCACTATGGAAAAAGCTGAATGGACATTGTTCACACTATGATGCAAGCTTTGTACATAAAGCAGTGTTCCAGAACAAGCCATTTGAGCTCAGGATTACAGAAAAAATGTCCTGACATTTTAAATGGACAGTCATATTGTGCTAATTTGAACAGGACTGCCACCATGGTCTGTATTTCATGTAAACATGTGCAGATAATTGCAAGACCTTCTATACGTTTTTCTTCAATCTGACTGTTTACTTGCATGTTTAACTCTACAGTCACTTTTCTTACCTGCCTCTGTTGCTTCCCTAAGCTGATTGATATGCTGCAAACCTATAGGGAGTAGCCCTAAATACCCTAAAGACACCAGATGCCATTGGATCCTGGGGCTAACCAGGGCCAGCCCTGGTTAGTACTTGGATGGGAGACCACCAACAAATACCAGGTACTATGGGCTATACTGCAGAAGAAGGATCTGGCAAAACCACCTCTGAGTATTCTTTGCCTAAGAAAACCCTATGCAATTCATGGGGTCGCCATAAGTCAACAGGCGAGTTAAAGGCACATGGACTCACAAACCCGTAGGTAGGAACCTGTCCTCTTGTACTCTGGAAAGTGTCATTCATATGGATTGTGCTAAATAATAATAATAAATAAATAATTGTACTAATAAATAAAAATACTCAAAAAGTTGTATCATGAAGTCAAAGATGAGTATTAAATTATCCCTTTGTCTTTCCAACCTGGTTTTGCATCTAAACTAGCCGTTGAAAGACTTATAATAAGCTGAATCCTCAATTAACGTGTTCTGGTATTTCTGTTTTACTGCTTCTGCTTCTTCATGAGATGCTGAATAAGCATGCTGTGTCCATACCACCTCACGTGTCTTCCATCTGTCACTGCCTCTAAGATTGTGCTAAAGGATGAATTTTTCACTCATGGGCCTTCACTACTCTAAGCTTGATTCACTATTGCTATTGACAGTAGGTAAGTTTTCATTAATTCATCTTTCGTTGTGAATAATAAAAAAATTGCATTCTGTGGCTCAGATTTCAAAAAAGAAGAATTCTTCTGGCTTAAATTAACAAACCACCTAATACATCAATTCATAATACTACCCAAATCACACTACCAAAAGTAACAGCAGGATGGAACAAGTAGGCTGCATCTTAAGTTTCTCTTTATAACATTCCCAGTTTAAAAAATATATCATGATCTATACACCAGCCTCAACCTGGACACACTGTAGGATAATAGGACAGAGGAGTTTGGGTCATACGCACGCCCACATTGTCAAGCACACACCAGATTATTTTGTCGGAAAAAATACATGAGAGTCTCAAATCACTGAAGTGTATGCGCACTCTCTCTCTCTGGTTAATTTTGAGAGATTTTACATCTCCCAAAATCTTTATTTGCTTTGAAGTATTAAATGCTTAGAAAACCAAATAAACAGATGAAATTTTCCTTGGTAGAACTGCTGAAAGAGGGCTGGATGAGACCACGTTACCATCCAATGAGTGCAGTTTAGCCCTGTGCAACCGCTGGGGCTCAGCTTTTAACACAGCTTGCCAACTAATGGAAAACCAATGTTCTCAAAGGCAAAGTAAAAGCCACGCCTGTGTGTGGCAGTCCATACATTCAACCAAGCCATCCTGTTTTGGTAACCAACACACAGAGCACAGACTTTTCCTATGGCAAGTTAGTACACATCCCAGATTATTACATGCCTGGGCCTGGAGGCGCAATCTTACCCTGGACGCCAAACCCTCTGACGCGGAAGTTCTGCTCCCTAAATCTAGATAGGTGGGAGCATTAACAGAGAGTGAAACACTCTCCACGGCTTATTATTTCAGGCATGTAAATAGCTCTGGTCCCACTGATTTGTTTCAGTTCCTCCACCCCCAAGGAAAACTAAGTGCCCGACCGAGGCCTTGGACCCTTAATCCAAATACTAACGAACCAGTAGTGGACACACCACGTTTCTGCACACGCTTAGAGCGAGGGCTCCTTGTCTTTTCTATACTGCCAGGGTGCAGTCTTGCACCGAAAGAGGAACAAAGGCAAAGACGGGGGAAAACCTGGAAACTCTGGCCATTTCCGCACTAGCCTGTTATAGTGCGATTATTCCACTTCCAACATCCTCTGGAATCCTGGGGTTTGCAGTTTCGGGAGGGACCGAATCCCCCTTCCGAAACTGCAAACCCCAGGATTCTAGAGGATGTTGAAAGTGGAATCATCGCACTATAACAGGCTACTGCGGAAATGGCCTCTCATGCTTAAGCGCTGGATCGAGCTCAGTCCAACTGCCGCCTTGCCCTTTACTTCGGAGTTCTCGCTAAGCTCCGACTAAAAGTGCCTCCGATCGCGCTGCACGGAAGGAGGCGAGAGTAAGTAAGGCCATTTCCGCACTAGGCTGTTATAGCGCGATGATTCCACTTTCAACCTCCTCTGGAATCCCGGGGTTTGCAGTTTGGGGAGGGCCGTTGAAAGCGGAGCGAACGCGCTATAACAGTCTGGTGCGGAAGCCCTCGCCGGAGGGTGTCGACACGCGCGCGCACACGCACCCAGTCACACGGGGCGGCGACCCTCTCCCCCTCCTTTCCTCGCCCCCGGCCTCACCTTGGGCGATGGCGATGGACTCGAAGCGGTGCAGCTCCCTCAGCAGGCAGCTCCGCTCGGTGGAGTGGAGGCTGTAGATGAAGTCGCGGGCCCCCTGCGCCGTGTTGAGCGCCTCCATGGGCTCCTTCTTGGGGTGGGTGCCCAGCGCCCTGGGCGAGCCCGAGGAGGGCGGCGGCGGCGGCGACCGTCTTTCCTCGGGGCCGCGTCGGAAGGCGCTGCTCAGGCCACGGTGGCGGAGGAGGAGGAGGCGGCGGCAGCAGCCGCTGCTGAGGGGTCGCCGCCGCGGCTGCTGGAGGCTGAGGCGGGGGGCCAGCGAGAAGGAGCCGCCGGGCCGCCCGGAGCCCAGGCGCAGCAGCGCCCAGCGGCAGCCCAGCCACGTCGACGGCGACGACATGCCGCCGCCCTCGCCCTCGCCCAGCCCGGTCCTCAGGCGCGGGGCCCTCCCGGACCGTCCGCGCTACCGGGGCTGGGAAGGCGGAGGGCGGCGCTGCCCCGAGGCGAGGCAAGCGCTGCTCATGGAGTCCTCCCGCCCCGCCGCCGAGCCTCGCGGTTTTGTCCCCTCAGCGGCCGCCCCGGCTCGCCTTCCCTCCTCCTCCTCCTCCTCCTCCTGCGGCGGCGGCGGTCTCGGGATGGGGGAACCAACGGAGAAGGGGCGCGAGTCAGTCACACGGCAGCTCCCGGCGCCGCCTCAAGGAGGCTCCGGGCAGCCGCGGCATCATTTCCCTCACTCTCTTCCCCTCCCTCCCTCCCTCCCTCCCTCCGCCTCCCAAAAGCTGGGCGGGTTCCAGTCACACCGGCTCTCGTTTCGCCTCCGTCAGGCGGAGGAAGGCTCGCTAGCTCGGAGCCCGCAGCGCCCGCTCGCAGCAGCCAACCGACTTGCGCGCGCCCGAAGCGAGAAGACTTGACGTTTGTGGGCAGGCAAAATGGAGGGCGGCCCCGCGCACGCGCGGTAGCCACCCGGTCCGCCTGACGGGAGAACCAAAGCCTTAACGGCCTATGGGAAGAACGGGACGGTTTCTCTTTTCTTCCCCTTTCCCTATAACCGAAAGTCGCGTGAGTGACAAGGGAGGGGCCACGCGCAGCGCCTCTGACAGGCCGGCTCACCGCCCCCTTCCCTTCGGCCAATAGGCACAAAGGCTAACCGATATCTCTGTTGTCGGAGGCTGAAACAGCCAATCCGGGGCTGGCAAGAGACCCCGCCTCCCTCGCCGAAAAAGACACTTCAGGAGCGATCTTCTCTCACAAGTGCCTCCTTTTGGTGGGATGGATGACTAGTACGGGTGGACTGCAGTTCCCATCATCCTTCACCATTGTCTACGCTGGCTAAGACTAATGGGAGTTGCAGTCCAAAAAAAAATCTGGGGACCCAAAAGTTCCCTCTTCTTGACTTTACTACGTTCCTGGTTTCTAAACCAGAATTGGGCCACTTCCACACCAGCCTGTAATAGCGCGATGATTCCACTTTCAACCTCCTATGGCAGTGGTTTTCAACCTTCCTAATACCACAACCCTCTAATACAGTTCCTCGTGTTGTGGTGACCCCCAACCATAAAATTATTTATTTACTATTTACAGTGCCCCCCCCGGCTAGGAATGGGGGGGGTCGGACAGGGAGGGAAAGAGGAGCCGCGCGTCTCCCCCGGGGAAAAAACTCTAAGAACCCCCCCAGGCTCTGCTTCTGCTTCGCTCTCGTTTCCGCTGGGGGGGGCAGTGTGGGAAAAGTTTCCAGAGTGTTAACCCTGGCGGGGGGGGAGGAATTCCAGCACCTTTGTCTTTTGTGCCAGGCACACCTGGCTCCCCCGCAAAATGGCCGCCTTGCGCCCCCCCAGACCTTCCACAGCGCCCCCCTCTGTGGCGAGTGGGGCAGGGGCCATGGTGCGGAGGGGGTCTGCACCCCAATGCTGCCGTCCCCCCCAAGCTGGCCCGTCAGACAGGAGGTTCTCCCGGTAGCAGAGAAGGGGAGCAATTTCAGTCCCTTCTGAACAGGGGGCAGGAGGATGCGAGCGCATGGCTCGCACTTGCGCACCACCACTCCTGCTGTGTGGTGACGCTGTGGCTGCACATGCTCTCGCCAAAGGGGGCAGGAGGATGCGAGTGTGTGGCTCGCGCTTGCGCACGACAATTCCTGGGCCTTTTCTGCACATTACCTTATTGCGGAGGTGGGGGTGCCGTTTGAACAAGCAGGTTCTTGCGCAGGGCGCTCTCTTTGCTGCTCCTTTGTCCCGCAGCTGGCTTCCTGGTCACGCGACTGCCCTGCCCCTTCCTCCCCCAGCACAGCCTACAGCTCCCAGGCTGCACTGCAGAAGGAAGGGACGGAGCAGTCGTGCGACCAGGAAGCCAGCTGCGGGACAAAGGAGCATTGAAGAGAGCGCCTCGCATAAGAACTTGCTTGCGCGAACGGCACTCCCCACCTCCGCGATCAGGTAACGTGGAAAAGGCTCAGGAGTGGTGGTGCGCAAGCACGAGCCACGCACTCGCGCCCTCCTGCCTCCTTTGGCAAGAGTGTGTGGGCCTGCACGCGTTCCCACCAAAGGGGGCAGGAGGACGCGAGTGTGTGGCTCACGCTTGCACACCACCACCAAAGAGGGAATGGAGCCTAAGACCATCGGAAATACGTATTTTCTGATGGTCTTAGGCGACCCCTGTGAAAGGGCCGTTCGACCCCCAAAGGGGTTGCGACCCACAGGTTGAGAACCGCTGTCCTATGGGATCCTGGGGTTTGCAATTTCCGGCCCCTCCCGAAACTCCAAACCCCAGGATTCCATAGGAGGTTGAAAGTGGAATCATCGCGCTATAACAGACTCGTGCAGAAATGGCCTTGGTTGTCAATACTGGGACATCCATCAATCATCATCATCATCATCATCATCATCATATTACTATTATTATTTGTTACCCTCCCCCTCCTCAAGGCTCCAGGAGGCTAAATTACCACAGACAAAATAACCACAGATTTTTTTAAAAAATACCTTTTTGTTTTTGTCCTCTCTGGCCTTTTAAGCCTTTGTGTTAATCCTTATGCCATTTGGGCGGCTTCAGCTCTTGTATTCAGCAATTCTAACTCTTTATATAGCATTTTATCACTCTGTCTTTTGTTTTTCTGCTTGTGCCAGGTTGCTTTGTTTTTCTGCTGGCTTTACTATGGTATTTCCTTATTTCTCTTAGAGCTGTCTTTGATTTTAATTCCCCTCGTAATTGTTCTGCCTTTGCACAAGATTGTGTTCTGCCTATGAAGTTTATTTGACAGGTGTCTGGTGGATAGAAATACCGTATTTGCCAGGGTATAAGAGGCACCCGGGTATAAGACGTGGCCCATTTATACACACCGACATATACACACCGACATATTTAGACACACCGACATATAAGGCACACAGTATTTTTCGGGTGAGTCTTGTACACCAGCAAATACGGTAAATAATAGCTACCTGTAGACCAAGGTTCATATCTCTATGATAATGGGCAAGAGTTCCAGGACAAATAATGGTGGGTGTGTTAGTAGATATCTTCCCAAGTAATTCTAATAGAAGTCAGCAACACTATTTCACACATCCAACCAATTTATTTCTACTCATTTGCCTGAAGGAAGACAAACACATCATTACTATCATCATCATATTTATTTATATCCCACTTTTTCCTCAAATTGGGACTTAAGGTGGTTTACAACAGTTAAAATAAGCGTAGTTAAAATTAAGAGCATACAAAATTTAAAAAGCAATTAAATCATAATAAAATTTGAAACCATTTAAAACAAGTGGAAACAACAGCAACAAATAAAATTCAAGCCCATTGTACAAGACCCATTTCTCCTGAACAATCAGTTCTCAAAGACCTTGTTACCCTGATCTCTGGGGGTCCCGGGAGGGACACCTAAATAACCAAACAACAGCACACTTTGGGGGAAATTAGCTGGAGGACTCACTAAAGCTAGCGAGAGGCAGGGTAACTTAGCAGGATCTTGCAACCCAGCATCTATGGGGTCAGGTCAGTCAAGCAGCCAGACGGTTTAAAGTAATAAAATTGATATTTATTAAGTACAGACAAATATTAAAGACACCACAGTCACACAGCTAACTAAAGAATCAGAGATTGACTTGGAGTAGGGATTTTTAGAGGGAAATGGGTGATACGACACCTGTCTCGTAGTCTTGGAGAGGTCTGAAGATGGAGTTCGTTGGTATGGAGTCTCAGTACATGGGACTGAGGGGACGGCTCGCCAAACAAAGCGGCAGCAAGGCGGTCTGGAAGTTTGGAGCGATCCGAGGAGGGTCTCAGAATCAGGGGTTTTTATAGGAAGAAATGTGACTGGAGGCCATACCTTACTCGGTGAGAACAATGCGATTTAGGAGCGGGACAAAGCTTTGGAAAGGTCAGGATTTAGCATGATTGATTTAGAGCTGACTTAACAATAGTGTAGCCAGTATGCAAATACGGAGCGGTTAATACAGCTTTGTTAGGTCGCCTGCTCAGGGCAGGGCACCTTTGTTAGTATCGTGCATATGCAATGAGGTGTTTTCTGGAGAGGTCCCTGAAGCAACGAACCGGCTCTGTCTGGTCTGCCTGGGTGGAGAATGGAATGTCCAGCAATTATCGGCCGTGTCTGTTCACGTGCTTGTCCAGTGGCCTCACACACACGTGGGGCAGGGTGGCAGAGGAAAGCCAAATTGTTGATATCAAAACGATATCGGGTGCTATCTCCGGGTAGGCCTGGACCGCAGTAACAACCTGTTTGCAGAAAGATGGTAGGCCAGTTTAGCCTTTCTATAGAGGGGTTTCCAGACTCTGGGAGCAGCCATGCATACATTAGGAATTCTTAGCAGCTATTGAAGACTATGTTAAGACATGGAACATTATCCAGATGGATTTGCAAAGATTGGTGAAACTTAAAAGTATTTTTGCTGGGATGAATTTCCATAATAAAAATGAACATTTTACTGAGAATTCTGGGGGTTTTTTTCCAGACAGGATGTGTTATTTAAACAACGGCAGAGTGATTTATCAAAGTTTATATGACAAGGAAAGAAACTGAGAATTAAATATGAAATTCTACAAGATGCAAAACAAAGATAGGAACTGAGATTACTGGATTTGAAGTTGTATTTTTCTGCATGCTGTTTGGTGTGGTTGAAAGATTGGATTATGTTGACAAATGAGAGATTGTTGGACTTAGGGGGCCATGAACTAAGGTTTAGGTGGCATGGTTATTTGGGGTATGATAAATCCAAAAGGGAAATCAAATTTTAATAACGACTACATGAGATGTGCTTTGTTAAGAAGATGGAATAGATGCAAACCAATGTTATTCCCTAAGACACTTTTGTGGATTTGATTGCAAGAGTCTTTTTACAGGAAGGAGACAACAGCAAAGGAAAAGTGGGTAACTTATCAGAATCTCTTGGAAACTGACCAAGAACAATGTAGAATTAAGTCAAAGGAAGAATTGTTTTCAGAAGGATATACTTTTCAATGGCTCTTTTATAAACAAGCAATAGAAAGATTTAAAATGGATCAAAAACTGTATGATTTTGAGTTAAGTAAATCAGAACTAGAGAATAAGTTGTGCTTCTCTAGACATCTGATTGGCAAGATGTATAAATTTTTATGAAATATAGAGATAGAGGAGGAACAGGTCAAAAACTGTATGATAAAATGAGCACAAAATGTTGAAGGCAATATACAGTTGGAACAATGGGAGAAGATGTGGTTGACAGGAATTAAATTTACGTTATGATCTTAAAGAGAACTTTTATAATACGATGTACCAATGGGTATTTGACACCAGAAAAATTGGCCAAAATGCATAAAGAGGTTTCTAACATCTGTTGGAAATGTGAGCAACAAGTGTGATCCTTTTGTCACATGTTGTACACTTGGGGAAAAGGCCAAAAAATTCTAGAATCAAATACATTGTAGGCAGCCAAAAAATTCTGAAGGTTAAAAGTTCAATTAAAACCTGAATTATATTTGTTGGTATTGATAGAAAGCCATCTGTGGAAGCACAGAAAGATACTACAATATATGACCACTGCAGCAAGACTATTATATGAGCAGTAATCAAAAAAATAACAGCAACACCAACAAATGAAGACTGGCTACTGAAATGAATGGGCCTAGCTGAAATGGGCAGAGTATCAACACTGATAAGAGAAAAATCATCAGAGACTTTTTGAAAGACTGGGAACCTTTGATAGGCTTTTTGCAAGAAAAAGAGTATGACATGTTAACTGTAGGTTTTAATAATTTATCTGGAAAAATCAGCAGTCAATATATCTCAGTGATGTTTACAAATGAAGAAGTTAACTTTTATATTCATGCATAATCTATATTAGGAAAGTCGGTTATGTTCTTTTCTTATTTTTATTTTATTTTCTTTATTATCTTTGCTTTATTCTTATTGCTTTCCTCTTTTTTGTTCTTTCTTTGTTCTTTCTTTATTCTATGTTTGTATGTAATTTGATTCTTTACTTTATTTGAAAATGTGTCATAAATGAAAAATAATAGTTTAAAAACAGAATTCTCGGCAGCAACAACTATGGTGTATTCATGAAATCAGTGTGCAACTTCCGAAGAGAGAAGCCCTTGCTACTCAAGCTTACCAAGAAGAAACAACACCCGATGCACTGAGTGTGGTCACTATTCTATAGGGAAATGAAAGAAATTTACTTTGCACATGCTCTGGGGCACCTTTGCAACTGCCCTGGTGGCGCAGTGGTTAAATGCCAGTATTGCAAGTCACAAACCACAAGGTTGTGAGTTTGATCCTGCCAGGCTCAATACAAATAAATAAAATAAAACAAATAAATAAAAAATAAAAAAATAAAAAAATTTTTTTCCATGTGGAATAATTATTGAAATCAGACTTTGAAGCTGAGCTCACATATTTCAGGATGCAACTCTTGAACAAAATATGCCTCCCATGTAAGGCACCAATTTCACTGAAGTCTGCAGTCCTCTCATCTACCCTGGTCCAATTTGAAGAAATGTCATGTTGTAACTGAAATGTCTCTTTTGGAAGACTTTGGGAACTGGAGCTCCATGTTAAGCCCTGAGCTGGAAGACTGCCCTGAGAAATGATCTCCTCTGACTATCGTATCAAGTATCTTTCCACCACAGTTATCTAAAGAAGCAGGCTTGAGGGCCCATGTAATGTAATCAGCAGTAAAACAATAATCTAGCTGTTGCTTTGTCTACTGGTTCTTAATTACTCTTTCTGGTTCTTAATTACTCTTAATTACTCTGCAGTTTGTTAACCATCATTTCCAACATTAAAGAAAATCTTGACATTTTAAGGGAACTAGTAGCAAATACTTTAGATTTAATTCAAGTAGAGCCTGCAATAGGGTTGTTCCTGTTCACTGTTCCAGACAACCACACTATCTTTAAAGCTACCCTGCTGTGTTTTCTCCCCCTGCTTATGATATTAGTATAGCCTATGACTTTTTGCTGCCTGAGGCGCAGCAGCAAATCCATACATGCATGTACATACTGAAATGAAAGTGCCAAAACCAAATGCCAGCCAAGGTATTTTTTGATACATGAAGCAGAAAATTCCAGAAATACCCCTCCCTATTTCTGGTAGTAAAATGTAATAATTGCAAATTAAACAATTAACAAATTTCTGCCTTTTCACAACACTCCAATTCTGCTGCTTCAGGGGATTTCCTAACTCTGAGACCCGTTTCGCACGTTACTCGTTCGCGCGGCTGGGTGGGGCGTCTCACGCAAAAAGCCTCAGCAGGAACGCTGCCGCTTCCCTGCTGCTTGAGTTCTGCAGCAGCTTCCTGGTCGTGCGAGCGACGCGCGAATGCCCTGCCCGTTCCTACCGCAGCGCAACCTGGGAATTGCAGGCTAGCGCTGAGGCAGGAAGCACGACTGGCCCAGCTCCAGACACACCGCACAACAAGTAAGTGTGTGCGGGCCCCGGGAGCATTGCGTAACCGCGCACTATTTTCGGCTTTAAGCCAAAAATGAAAAGGTGCATGCGCGGTCTGCGCCAGGCCCTTGAGTAAATGGGAGTGAGTCATGCAGACCGCTCCTCCCATTTACACGATGCTCAAGGGGCCCTCTCGCTTTAGAAACAGCGTGCAAAAAGGGCCTGACTAATGGTAGGGCTGGACCTCTTTCCCCTACTCTTGGTTTCCATCCTATTCATTTATTTACGGGCTTGTCGGCGACTGGCAGAGGGCAAGCAGACGCGAGGCGAGCGGCTGGAGCTGACAGCGTTTATTGGCAGTCAGTAAACAGAGGGTTACAGCACCCCCACAGGCAATCCCCAGGACAAATGTAAATCAGTCTCAAAGCAAAGGCTAAGTCCCAAAGTAAATGCAGGCTACTTCCTAAAGCAAAGAAAGGGTTACTTTACCCAAGCAAAGACCAAGTGCTCGGCCACCAGGGAGGCTGGACGCGGTCGCTGGAGGGAGGGGCGGGATCCGGACACTGGCAGAGGAGGACGCGGGAGACCAACGGTTGTTGCTCCGTGGTCCTCCCCTCCCAGCGCCCGTCCTAAGTAGCTCCCTGGCCCAGCGGTGACCAATCAGGTCCGGGCTCACAGCTGAGAGCCCTCAGCCTGCCGCCTGGCCTCACAGCTGAGAGCTCTCAGCCCGCAGCCGCTTCTCCAGCAGCCACCAGGACCGGCGGACTGCCTCCTTCCCCTGCCGCCGTTGCCGGAATGTGGGAGGAGGGGCAGCAGCCTCCTCCGAATCGGAGCCGTGGGGGGCAGAGCTCCCGGACTGAAGCCGGGGCCTGCCCTCCCCAGCGAGCCTGCAGGCGCCCCGCCTGCTGGGGCGGGCCCCAGGCCGGCCCCGGCGCTGCTAACGGGCCCGTCCATGTCGGTGGCGGCCTCAGCGGCATCCGGGCCTCCCCCTGCGTCGGCGTCGGCGTCCGGGCCTACCCCCGTGTCGGCGGTGGCCTCCGTGGCATCCGGGCCTCCCCCCACGTCAGCGGCAGCCTCCGAGGCAGCGGCGGGCCCAGCTGGGCCCATGACAGGGCTGTCCTATAACAAGGGAAGCCCACAACAGGAAACAGATCAGTGTAATAGTCCATAACAATAAAAACAATACACACCTCACACATGCAGAATGAAAAAGTGTTAGAAAATTAAAAACAGCTTAACTGTTACAGGAAATTAAGCGACTATATCCAGCAAAAATAGAGTTTCTCTTTTGGAAGAACTATAATATGCCACAGCATTCAAGTTAAATTGCAGAGTGCAATTTGTTGTCTAAAGATCAGAGATAGAAGAAAGGTGTGGCAGGGTTGGGCTTAAGCATTTACTTTCCCAAACTGTTGGCACATAGCAAATATGAATCATCAAGATCTTCTTCTCATTGTTCCAAGGCTTGTTGCTGGGCATTCTTTAAAATGAATTACCTGTCACCTATAATATTGTTTCTGCTTTTAAAGTTGCAGTTGTTAATACAGAAAGAATGAAATTATCCTTTAACATACAATTGCAAGAGGCCATTTCTGCACTACACTGTTATAGGACTATTATTCTACTTTCAACATTCTGTGGAATTCTGGGGTTTGTAGTTTACTGAGGCCAAAGAACTCTCTGGCTGAGGATTCTAAAGGCCGCTTCCTAAACTGCAAACCCCAGAATTCCATAGGAGGTTGAAAATGGAATAATAGCACTATAATAGTTTAGTGAGGACATGGACATAAAGAAGTTATACTGTTATCATTTGGGAAAGAACTAATTACAAAGAGTTGGTTATTTGTTAACTAGGTTCTTCCAAACTTTTGTCTTACCTCTTGTAAAATTCAATCAACACAGTAAAAATTATGTATTTCTAAGTAAATATGCTTCATTGCATTGTTGAGAAGGCAAAAAAAGTCATCTCCCTTTTCAGGCCCCAGTATGATTAGTTTGTTTCAGAGCCAGGTTCATGAACAAATATTTGGAGGAGTGTAACTTCTTTTCACAATTTTGTATTGAAACCACTAAACACTAGCATATAGTACCTGTCATGTAAGCTGGTGCTTCCCATCCTTTTTTCACTGGCCTACCCCTTGGCAGCCTATTTCCATAAATTGTATCCCCCGCCTCTACTGCCATGTCTTTTCTTTGAGGAGAAAAAAGCCCCCATCAGAAAGCTTCTGTGAACTCTGAGAAGATGCCCCACACCCACGGAAGGAAGGGCAAGTTTTCAGGCCAGCCACCCTGCCCAGGCCTCTCCATCTCATTGTACCTTGTTACCCACCTAGACACTCTCCGCAGTCTTAGGATCTGGTTCACTCCAAGCCAAAGTCATGGGGAGGAATAACTGGTGCTGTGCATATTTCCCCCAGACAGATTCGGGTTGGAACTGGATGTCTTCCCCAGGCATGCTCTCTGCACATGAAGAGGGACACAAGAAAGAGGAAGAGAAGAGTGTGGCCGTTTCTGCACTACGCTGTTATAATGCTATTATTCCACTTTCAACCTCCTATGGAATCCTGGGATTTGCAGTTTAGAGAGGGACATTGAGAATTCTCAGCCAGAGAGTTCTTTGGCCTCAGGAAACTACAAACCCCAGAATTCCACAGGACGTTGAAAGTGGAATAGTAGCACTGCAACAGTATAGTGCGGAAATGGCCTGTGTGCGTGCAAGGCACGAGAAGCCACCGGTGTGGGCAGGTCTAGGATTAGAGCAACTCAAATAGAAGTTTGTGTGTGCATGTGAATGTAAGTAAAACTCCTTTTTAAAAAAGTCTATGGGCCAATAGCAGCTGGAAGCTCAGCTTGTATGTCAGTCTTCTTTTTACCTCCATGATTCCCCCCATCTCATAAGGTTCTGGGACAGGAATGCCAACACTGTGGACAACCAAGAACTGCATTGAGTTATAACATGGTCAAAAAATGGCTTATACTTTATACTTTTCTGCCATTATTCTTTTTTTTAACACATAACCCTAAATGTCCTCACTTGTACCCCAGATTGGAAAACACTTATGTAAGCCACTAAATGTTCACGCTGTGGCCATTTCCGCACTAGACTGTTATAGCGCTATGATTCCACTTTCAACATCCTATGGAATCCTGGGGTTTGCAGTTTTGGGAGGGGCCGATTGGCCCCTCCCGAAACTGCAAACCCCAGGATTCCATAGGATGTTGAAAGTGGAATCATAGCGCTATAATAGCCTAGTGCGGAAATAGCTTGTGACTAAACTTCATCATATTAAGCTAGAGCAGGGGTGAGCAACTGTGGAAGCCCAGGGTCCTGCATTTACCCCATCTCAGAGAACTTGAGTGACCACATTCTAATGCCCCCCACCCTCACAATAAAAAGAACATTGTTTGCCCCAAATAATTCCAACCCCCCTTTAGCTGGCATGGGAGTGCATTTTCACCATGTTTTTGGGCGTTCCTGGGCCATTTTATGCCCAGACAAGGCCTTTTTTAGCCACAGGAAGTGAGCAGAAGTCACTTCCTGGTCATTTCCTGTTTCAAAAAAGATCAATCCGTGGCTAAATTGGCCTAGACACTCCCAAACATGGTGGAAATGCCACCTAGAGGACATTTTGGGGCAATAGTTTAATCCTGGGAGGGCCTGGGTGCCTGAGGTCTGGACTTTACCAATCCCAGTCTAGAGACTCTGTACTTGTAAAATTCAGCAGTTTTTTTGTCATAGAAGAAAGACTACACCTGTTGATTTCGGTCAGAGCAACTGTCAAGAAAATGGTCATTTGTCCAGCTGGATGCACTTTATAGTATTTGTCCAGTTCTCTAGGGTCCTTTTCGCATGACGTTTTGGAAGCAAGAGGGCCCCTTGAGTGTTGCGTAAATGTGAGGAGCGGTCTGCATGATGCACTCACATTTACGTGACGCTCAAGAGCCTGATGCGAAGCGGGCACGGATTTTTTCATTTTTGGCTTCAAGCTGAAAATGCTCCGTGCTCACGCATCGCTTAGGGGCCTGGGGTGTACTCACCTGCCATGCGAAGCCTCCTGAGCCGCACCGGCCGCGCTTCCTGCCCCAGCACAGCCTACAACTCTGAGGCTGCACTGCGGAAGGAAGGAAGGGGAGCGGATGGGTTGCTCGCACGAGCAGGAAGGAACTGTGGAGCTGAAGCAGGAGGCTTGCGAGAGCATTCCTTCCAAGCCTTCTCACGCAAAAACCCCAACTCAGCAACGTTAAAAGGTAAGGTGCGGAAAGGGCCTAAGCCTCTGAACAAGTTTTAAAAATTATGCTATTCTGATATGTTTTCCCAGAAAGGAAATGTTTTGTGGGGACTATAGGCCACATGAGTCAAATACAAAGCCCTCGGGCCAAATCCAGCCTGCCAGGCTATTTCATGCGGCCCTCACACCTCTCCTGCAGTTGCAACACTCCCTCTGCCTGGTGAGCCCGATCCGTACATTGTGGGTCCATGGCTGCTGGTATTCTGAAAAGGGGCCCAGCAGCAAGCACTCACAATCTGCTTCTACTTCTGACTGCTCCTCTGTCTAAGGCCCTTTTCGCACAGTATTTGCCATGCAAAAGGGCCCCTCAAGCATTGCACCATTGTGAGGAGTGATCTGCACAATGCACTCACAATCGCGCAACGCTCCAGGGTGGGGCAGGTGCCGCTCATGCACTTTTTCATTTTTGGCTTTCAGCCAAAAATGCTGCATGATGGTGCATCGCTCCAGGGCCCCGTGCACACTTGCCGTGTGTGCAGAGCCTCCAGAGCCACAACGGTCGTGCTTCCTGCCCCAGTGCAGCCTGGGAAACTCCCAGGCTGCACTGCGGAAGGAAGAGGCAGGGCTCTCTTGCTACCTGCTCGGGAGCAGGCAGCTTGTGCGGAGTTGAAGCAGCAGGGACGCAAGAGCCTCTTGCTGGAGTCTGCTCGCGCGATCCCCAGACCCCAGCACTGAAAAAAGTTAAGCTGTAGAAAGGGCTTAAGTCTGAAAGAGGCACAGGGAGGGTGTGGGAGGAAGAAAGAGGCACAGAGAGGGTCTGAGGAGCAGAAAGTGGTACACTTTGGATATACTGACCAATTCTATGTCACTTTACAGAGGTATAGGGACCATAAACTACTAGCAAATAGCCCCAAAATGTCCAAGAAAAGAAAAGTTGATGCAGAGGGAAAGCAATTTAAAAACCAGTAATAACTGAATGCAGAGGCTATTACAGATACAACCAGCCCTTTTAGGGCAACCATAATGCTGTGCAGCCCAAGATGAATTCGAGTTTGAAACCCCTGCTACAGGCGATCCAGATGGCGTCTTCTTCCACAAGTGCGTCTGCTGCTCTTGTGGCCCTGTATCTTTCCTTTTAGCTCAGTGGATCAGCTAGCATTTATTTCCAAGTACATACAACATCCTCAGTGAATTAATACCAAGCATTCCATGAAGTTTTAGATTCTAAGATATAGATGACACAACTGCTCTTTATTTTTAAGTGCTGTTCGTAATTGTTGCAGCCTTGTGGGTAAAAAAAAAAACAGAAGAAAAAGGTGGGTGTTATGATATTTCAAATTCAATCAGGTTTCTGTCAGGTACTTAATTGCCTGCTGGTGTTAAACAAGCTTCTATTTTACACCATAGTAATCCATTTTTCGCTCTAATTCTCAATCTGTAGAGTATAAGCTTTTGATGATATGCCTTTGGGTTTTTGGCGTGCTTTTTCTCAAAATACAGCTTTCCATAAAGTAGCCTTAGATAGCATTAGTTATATTTTTCCCAAAAACTGATTAATAATAAAAAGCATATCCATAATACAATGGCTTCTATCCAATGTTCTGAGAGCAAACTTTCACTCATGCAATGCAGTGAGATCTTGTAACAGCTTTGAGACTAACTGAGAGAAAAAGCTTGTAGCATAAGCTTTCATACACTTGGTCTCCTTCATCAAATGCAGTCTATGACCATTTCCACACTAGACTGTTATAGCGCTATGATTCCACTTTCAACATCTTATGGAATCCTGGGGTTTGCAGTTTCAGGAGGGACCGGCTGGAAACCTGGCTGGAAACTGCAAACCCCAGGATTCCATAGGATGTTGAAAGTGGAATCATAGCGCTATAGCAATCTAGTGCGGAAATAGCCTATGAAAGCTTATGCTGCAAACTTCTTTCTCTCAGTCTCAAAGCTGCTACATGATCCCTTTACACAACAATACAGACTAACATCGCTGTCCTTGAATTTCACTCATGCAGTTGAAGCCTCCTCTTCTTCTTCCCCCCCCACATTCCCCCCTGCCCCACCAAATCTGTTCCTGAGGGCTCCCTCTATTCTGTAGAGCAGATTGGGATGGGCGCATGTAAGAGGGATTGCAGGGGGAAAGGTGAATCCATTCCATCACCATGGATACAATTGGATGCCACTTACTGAATAGATATAATATAATGCTAATGACAGATAGGTCAGTATGCATAGAGGAGGCCAGCATCCCCCTTTTGTCGCTCATGTTACACACATTCCCATAGAGTTTCCCAATTGTATCTTATGTACAGAAAGAGAGATGGACTTCCTCCATCATATTCTGTCTCACACACATACATTCACACACAGCCTGCCCTGTGTCCCACTACTCAAATACAGACACATAAATGCAGTCTCACTCCCTATGTTACCCAGCATCTCCTTAGAATTTGGGGGAATTATAGCATAAAGGAAGCCTGTGAAAGGAGGGTAACAGAAGGATCTTTTCACCTATGTATACCACTACTAACTGTAAAGAGGACTCCAGTTAAAGTTAAACAAAGTATTTTATTTGAATTGACAAACGCACAAGAGATCAGACACTGTTAAGAGCTGTACAAGGCTATTGGAAAGTGAAGCAAGAAAGGCTGGATAGAGAAAGATTGGGTGGAAAGGGTCATAGTTACCAATCCTGAAGAAAGGGTCACAGCGGAGAGATTCAGACAGTGTCTTGCCCAGTGCACTAAACAGCTGCTTTGTGGGAAGGGTGACAATGCCTTTTTCACGGCATGTTCCATTCTTGCCATGTAAATTGTACTCCTCACAGCCTAGGTATAATTTAAATGGAAAGGATGTTGCAAAGGGAGAATTTTCCTTACACAGCATTTCCCCTTTCCATTTAGATCACACACACATCCGCACATATCCTAACCAACTAAATGGCACTGAGAAAAACTGAGGAACATGCTACATAATCCACAGCTGTGGAGTGGGGAGAGAGTAGCATAGTGGGCATCTGTGCGCCATAACACAGGCAACCACATACAACTTATGACCTATGACAGCATTTCTTAACCTGTGGTCCATGGACCTCTGGAGGGCCGTGATGTCCTCACAGGAGGTCCATGAAGGCTTGAATAAATATTGTGAGCATTTACAGTTAAGAAAGAGAGAGAGAGATTTTTACATAATCATTCCAGTAAAAAGAAATATAATAGAAATGTGTGCACTTACTTATCTCTCCCTCCTGTCCAAATTTGGAGAACTGTGATGAGCAAGTTTAAATAAATATTTCATGCACGTAGGGGTTTTGTGGTCTGCGCCACAAAAGATATTTAAAAGGGGTCCATGATGACAAAAAGGTTAAGAACTGCTGGCCTATGGCAGTGCTTCCCAACATTTTTTCACTTGCGTACCCCCCATCCAGCAGCCTATTTTCATAAATTGTAACCCACACCCTTTGCTGTCACATCCTTTTTGTGAGAGAGAAATAAGCCCCCTCAGAAAGCTGCTGTGAGCTCTGAGGAGACCTTCCCACACCCATGGAAGGGAAGGCAGGGTGTCAGGCCAGCCACCATGTCCCAGCCTGTCCATCCCATCATGCCCTGTTACCGACATAGGTGCTCTCCAAGTTCTCAGGATCTAGTTTGCTCCTGGCTGAAGGCATAAGGAGGAGCAACTGGTGCCATGTGTCCCTCCCTCAGACAAATAGGGGAAGGAACTGAAAATCTCCAGTGGGCACACTCTCTCCTCATGGAGAGGGACACAAGGAAGGGGGAGAGAAGAGCTCATGTGCTCAAGATTGAAAAGCCACCTAGCATGGGCAGGGTTAGGGTTGTGGCAACTTGAACACAAAGCTGTGTGTGAAAAGGACTTTTTTTTGTAGTTTGTGGGCCAATGGCAGCCCAAAGTTCACCTTGTATGTCACTCTTCTTTTTACCTCTGGTGCTCCCCATCTCTTAAGGTTCTGGGACACGAACACCAATGCCATAAGTGATCAAGAACCACATTAAGTTGTGACATCCTCCAAGAATGACTTGTACTTTATACTTTTTCCTCCATTGTTTTTTTCACATACTCCTAAATGTCCTCCTTCATTCCCCTGAGGATAGACATACCCCAGGTTGGGACGCACTGAACCAAAGGATGCAGGTTTCCCACACGTGCATTAGGAGAGTTATTCAATAGTGGTTGCTGACTTCCATGTCAGTGGGGAAGTGTATCCACTTCATGTTTTACCTAGTATCTCAACAGAATTATCCAAAGTGCCAAACCCTACACTTCCAAATAGGTTAAGCACCTTAAATAGCTCCTGTACAGTTCAGACTAAAGCCCAGAGAGGATGCACCAACCACTACACTATTTGTACTATGTTGTTGCTGTGGAAAACTTTGGTGTCAGACATAAAATCAATAAAAGTTGGTAATGGATGAAAAATTTCTCATCTTCTCCTCCTATATCCACCTACACTTCTTCCAGTTCTCTCTGGAGATTCAGAAATAATTCCCTGGTGATTTTAGTTGAATTTAACTGCTGATTTCAGTTACTTCTCCCCGTTCCACCTGCAATCTCCCATGGCTTAACCCTCCCACCTCCATAGAAGCTCTTCGGTGGCTGCAACGTCTGCCTTAAAACACTGCTGTTCTCAGGATAAAAGTATTATTGTGCATGTTACAGATGTACTCATCAATATGCAGTATATGCATTTATCCTGACAAAACACTAGCTCAGCATTAACCTTGAGATCATGTACCCCTTTATGTATCTGCACAAGGCACAATCAGAACTATTTTATCTGAGCTATGGCACGACAAAAAATTTTCCAGATCGCACAAGGTTAATAATTAAAGTATTCCACTTTGGTTTATAGGGTGATAAAAGAAACATACTGACCTATATATTAACCTTCAGACTTTCCCCCACATCTGTCTTTGTCAGGCTGTTATATGCTTCTGTAGACATGGGCTGGCATTCTGTATTGCAGTTACAGATTTGTACCCTAGAGTTAGAGATCCGTAACTTCTTACTAATACTGCATAGGCACAATCATGACACTATTGCCATGACCATAAATGCCCTCCCAAATCTATTTTATTAGCAGCTTCTCTGTGAAATGAAGATGTGTTCTGCTAGTGATCAGGGCTGAGGGGGATGACATTACCAGCCTCCTGCCATCAGTGAGCAAGGCTGTAACAATCAGAAGCATGACCCCGTTGCACTATTTTGTCACAGCTTCATTCACTGGCAGGAGCAGGGTGGAAATGTCATCCTGTAGCACCCTGATTGCCAGCAGAACAGATCTCCATCTTTTGGAACTGCTGTTACCTGGCAAAATAAGTTCAGGAGGGTTGAGCCAGGAGATATTACTTAGTTACACATAAAGACTATTGGCCTAATTAATGCTAGCTCCCCATGGGATACCATAAATCCTTCCTCTTCTGACAAAGGCCTTCGGAACAAACTGGTCTGGGACTATGACGGTTTAGGATGCCTCTCCTTTTCTCTTTCTCTGCCCAGGAGAATGAAATATTAAATCTGCCATTCTATGCCCGCTTACTTAAAGCAAGTCTTGAAGAATTCGGTGTATGGCACTGAGCACTATGGGGGATGTTTTATATTGGAAGTAAGAGCCAGGAGTATTTTTTTTTCAAAGCTACCATGTTTGCATTAGTGTTACTTTTTTTAAAAAAAATTGCCATCATTTATTTTTTATTATTTATTTGTTTATATCTCACCTTTCTCCTAGCATGGGAACCATCATCTCCCTTCTTAAAAATGCAAAAAGGTTGAAATGTGAGCAATAATCCCACCAAAGGAACTTCTTTAGGTTCTCTCACTGAATACAGTAAGGAGATATTCTGCTAAAGACTTGCACCAGAATCCTGTTGATGCACTATATACCAGTCTAACTATGCTGATGTAAGCAATCATAGCAGGAAAGAAAATGGTCCAAGTACTGAAGCAAGACTCTAGATTAAAAAGCTGCGCAGAAGCTGACAGATTTTGTTTGACTTCCCTTGCCACCACTGCAAGGCCCTGGAAGAAAGACAACTGGCATAAACATCAAGACCAAGACTTCAGGAACACTTGAATCGTGTATCAAGTTCACACTGTCTTTTGGGGGGATGTTATAGCATGTGAACAAGCAGGAAGAAGTGACCTTGGGAAATCCATGCTCCACACCCACAGCACTGCAACCAGATGGATCACTCAGTCCCTTGAATTTGAACCATACAGATTATATGTCCGTATTGTTGCTTTCTTTAAAAGACTACATATTTTTAGACGGGGAGGAGGAAAGGAGAGTGGTACTTTATAAGCACTGTTAATTTTCTTGAAGTGTTAAAGAACAACCAGGTTATAGCCATCTGGTGTTTTCTACCTACGCTTGCCGTGTAGTTATACAAGATTTTGTTTTTGTGGATGCCCTGTCACTAAACAAGAACATTAATTATCACCTTAGGATGAGATCAGTCCTCACAGTGAAGTGCTAATACTGATGCTTTATGCAGCATTTGACAAGAAAGGTTTGAAGCTTCTAGTTTTCCTGTAGGATCCATTGAACCCAGACAGTCTTAAATGGATAGATGTATACTCATATGAAGATTACTATATTTTGTAACATGAAAATTGGTTACCAATGCCTGTCTTCAACCAAATCCATGAGCTGGGAAGCAAAAGCAGGATTTCGTTTTCTGAAGTGTATGTTGGGACATTTAAAAAGAAAAAAACCCTGCTGCAGCCATTTCTACATTCCATATTTTATTTTAATTTATTTTAAAAAGTTCTATACCAGCATTCCTCACAAGAAATTCTAGGTTATGTTAAAATATTAGTACATGTTAGTAAATTCTGTACATGTTTGTAAATTCTGATGCAACACAATAAAATGAAGATCAAACCATCATCATAAATACTAGTAATTACAAATCTACTTATAATTTCAATAGCAATTACAAAGGCAGAGAGATTATACCAACGAAACTGTTTGGGTAGAAAGATAATCTCTAATCTGCTACCAGAAGTGTTCTGTGGTTCATTGCACCAGGGTGGTGAATCACATGAAGCTTTATAAGAACTTGATGACGAGTTATTCTAATTGCTAGATCACTTTTGGGAATAGGTTTCAGTACCTTGGATAGCTCCTATAAAATCCAAAGTAGCTCCCATACAATATAGCCACTGACCTCTTCTGCCTGCCACCAAAAAGATAATCAAATTCAGTTGTAGCTCTGTAGGAAGGGCATCTCAAAATCATGGTTTCTGCCACATAAAGACAGAAAGCTATATCTTTTATAATTGCACAGCACATTTCTGATAAGGAAGGTGCTTGGAGTATGGCCTTTACAAAAGATTTTAAGCCATTTAGAGCTTTAAACGTAAGCACCAACATCTTGAATTGGGTTTAGAAACAATAATGCAGAAAAGAGCATTGTAGCTTGTTTAATATTAGAGCTCTATAAACCTGCTTAGAGATAAAAGTTAAGTTCTAGCAACCAAATTATGCAATAATTGGAGTTTCCACATTATCTTTTAAGTGCAGCCTCTCACAATAATCCAACTAGAACATTACTAGAGTTTAAGTCATTTTGCCCACATTAACCCTGTCCAGAAATCATTCAACAGCACATTGGAAATGAAAAATAAGGGTCAGACTTTATGAAGCTGCCATTCTGTTCAGTGCTCCCTGAAGGAAAGCAATATATAAAGGTAACAAATGAAAAGAAGTAACATAAAAAATGGATTTTCTCTCTGAGAAACAGATATTATATTCTGACTCATTTGCTGCTAGGCAAAACTTTTTATGAAATCAGCAGAGAGTTCTAAACCTTATGGGTTACCTAAAGGTAGAACACCCAAGTGGGATGCTTATGTTATTGCTTACAAATAAAGCTCATGACATGGATGAGTAAGGAATGGAAACAGAGCTAGTTGCACCATGAGTGTTGAATGCCAACAATGTTAGTTTTTCTTTAAATACCTGTTCATATCACTTTTTTAAACAATACATCCAGTTCTATACAATAGTCAGCATTATACAAGTCAGTACTCTGTCCAGTACTCTGTGTGTTACTCCAGCTATGGCACTGTTGGTGAGGACCCCAGATATCACTTTGATATCAAGCAATTCGGCCTTTGCCTGACCTTTTCCCAACCACCCCACTCCACGTGTTTGTGAGGTTCTCCGGACAAGCACGGACAGAGTGCGGCCGCTAATGGTTTTACATTCCAGACCCTATTGAGGCCAGCAACTCAAGCCTCGCTCGTAGCTTCAGGGAACTTCCAACTGCAAACCTCACAATAGCTGCATGGCTCTCAGCCGAACCAGTCCTTTTAAACAGGATATTTACATACTGACCAAACTATTGTCGTCGAGCAATAAGCTCATCATGCAAACTTGACCTTTCCAAATCCTTTGTCCAGCTCTAAATTTCCTTTATTCTCACCTGGCACGCCATAGCCGGTAGGCACAAACTCCCCTATAAAAACCTCTCATTTCCAAATGGTCTTCGGACTACTTTGGACTTCCATCCCGCCTTGCTGCCGGTTGTCTAAGGAAACTCCCCTCAACTAACCACGCTGAGCTTTCTTCCCCGGAACCCCGCTTCTCTCCAGGACTACGAGACCAGGTGTCGTATTGCCTTTCCCGAAAAGCTCCCCGTTTCTATTTCTTAGTCAGTTAGTTTATGTCTTGTCTTGCGTGTGTCTTGTCTATAATAAAATATTGTTTGTTACTTTGAAAACCTTGTCTAGCCACTCTCTGACCCACCGCTGTATACATAGGGTTAAAGATCCTTGCTAAAGTTACCCTGCCTCTCGTTTAGCCGAGAGAGTGCTCCAGCTAATTTCCCCAACTTGTGTTTTTATTTTGGTAATTTGGGTGCTCCTCCTGGGACCCCCTATACACAGGGTAACATGTGGGTCACAGTTTTACTAAAGGTACTCCAATGGCACAGCATATTTTCATGTTACAAATATTGCTAAACTTCATGGAAGTGAGTAACAGAGGCCATTTCTGCATGACATCATTGAGCCATTTCTGCAATGGGATGGCAGTGGTCGGCAGATCATGCTTCCACACAATGTTGTTGCCATCCCACTGCCATCCCATTGTGAAGTGTTGCACTCTCATGGTATTTGAAAAATGGGGAAAAATCCATTTTACACCTCTCATTGTGTGGCACTCCTGCGTTTACCATCATGCAGAAGCCACAGCAGAGTGATTGTGACACTTCCTGCCCCAGCACAGCAATGGCAAGTGACTTGCTGTGCTGCAGAAGGAAGGGGCAGGGCTATCCCACTCCCTTCTGCAGGGAGCGAGCAGGTGCGGAGGGGAGCATTGCTGATGCACTCCCTTCCAGACCTGGGCCCTTTTCGCACCTTACCCTTTCATGGAGCTGGGGTTCGGGGCTCGCGCAAGAAGCCTGGGGAGGAAGGTTCTCGTGTCCCTGCTGCTTCGGCTCCGCAGCTGCTTCCTGGTTGCGCGAGCACTCCACCTCTTCCTTTCGCAGTGCAGCCTGGGACTTTTCTCAGGCTGCACTGCACAGGAAACGTGACCGGCCTGGCTGGTTCCCGAGGCTCCACACGCAAGGTAAGTGCGCGCAAGGCCTCGGAGAGATGCGCGACCACGCAGCATTTTCGGCTTCAAGCTGAAAATGGAAAAATGCATGTGTGGTCCACATCAGGCCCTTGAGCGTCGCGCAAATGTGAGTGCGTCATGTGGACCGCTTCTCACATTTATACGACGCTCAAGGGGCCCTTTCACTTTGGAAATGCCGTGCAAAAAGGGCCCTGGATTTGCAGCACAGCAGTGCGGAAGAGCATTGTCATGCAGAAAAGGACAGAGAGTTTAAGGCTGGCGATGTTAAAAGAATCTTTTATTCATGAGAAGCAGAATAACCATAGGCCAGCCAAATGATTAAGGGAAGCCATTATAACTAGTTCATTGATAACCTATGAATTTGGCTGTTCCACTTTAAAAGTCATTCAAGCCAGTGGCTGCAACTACAACTTGCAGAAGCAAATTCCACAGTTTGACTGAGGACTGTGTGAAGAAGTTTTGTTTAAAATCTATACTGAATCATCTACCATTCACTTCTGTGAATAATGCAATATTCTGGCATCATGAGAGAAGGAGAAAAACTTCTCCATATGCAGAGTCCCTAATGCTGTGACCTTTCCTTGTAGGATAGTGGCTCTATTCTCTTGGTCATTTTGGTTTTTCCAGCACTGGAATACTTTTTTCAGGTGTGCTGACTAGAACTGCACACTATATTCAAGATGTAGTTGCACTATGGATTTTTATGAGGATGGTATGTCATTGGCAGTTTCATTTTCAATTCCTTTTCTCATTACACTCAATACAGAATATGTTACAGCAGGTGTATATACTGGGTCAACATTATATTTTGCATGTTCGTGACAACATCAGAGGTGAACTCCAATATTGTCTTCCTGCCCCACCTTGTATCTGTGGAGAATTAGGAAGTTACTCAGTTTCAGGGGCCCAGACCCTATAACTAGAGGCACACCTCACTATTTCAGTTGTATACAGCTTAAATTCATCCCCATGTGCCAATTAGAAGTGTGAAAAAAATCCCAATTCTGGTTTACCAAAAAACCAGATTTTGGCACCAAAACATGATGGAATCACATGTCTGCATACCTTTCAACTGTCCCAACTTGGCAGGAGCAGTCCCAATTTATCCTCTGTTGGCCCACTTTTTCAGCTGCTTTTAAAATGCCTCAGTTTCTCTCTCCTACTACCACTTTCCACCTTTGCCCTCAGCTTCACTTCAGTTGCTGCAGAATGAATTCAATCTGCAAAAGTAGTTTGCACTCAGTGGAGGGGAGAGTGGTAAAATCTTGCCCTTCCCAATAGGTTCAGGCAAAAGAAAATGCAGCAGTTTCCTAGCTTGTGTCTTCTTTCTCATTAATAACTTTTGCCTTCCTGACCATACACTGACATTGCTTGGCCACATACGTACTGTGAAGTGTTGGAGAGTATGCAGTTCTTACAGGCTTTAGAGAGCATGACTACTGTAAAAGAAGGTACCTGCTCCTTGAACACTGTTTTTAAGTTCAGGGATGGGCATGTTCAGTGAGAGTGGGGACTGACCTGCCCAGGACCTGCCATGTGCCTCACCATTCTCCAAACCAACACATTAATGGGGGCAAAATATATCTATATCATCATTATCTATATCTATATATTATTGAGGAAGATGCACCTTGTTTTAAGGGCAAAATATACTATGTGGAGGCATAAAGGAATGACATTCTTCTTTTTCTAAGGAACATTATATATCTATACATTGCAGTGGGAGAGGCTGCGTTGGGAGAGACTGCAGGAGCCACAAAATCATGTCAACCAATATGTTGCACATTGTAGCTTTAGTGTCTACAATGTTGTTTGTTTCACTGCCATGCTGCCAAAACTGAGTGGGATACTTCTGAATTCAGTCACAATTATGGGGGCTCTGAAGGCCATTGCAATAGCCAGGATGGCCATATGTTACATTGCCCATCTAGTGCCATTTCTGCACTAGCCTGTTATGGCGCGATGATTCCACTTTCAACATCCTCAGGAATCCTAGGGTTTGCAGTTTCGGGAGGGGCCAGGTGGCCCCTCCCGATACTGCAAATCCCAGGATTCCAGAGGAAGTTGAAAGTGGAATCATCGCGCCATAACAGGCTAGTGTGGAAAGTTCTTAGGTCTATAGTGACTAGCGGTGGCCCTCCGGGATCTCCAAACTAAGGCCCTTTCCGCATCTTACCTTCTTCCGGCGCTGGGGTGCGGGGATTGCACAAGGAGCCTCTGGCGAGAGGCTATCGTGTCCGGGGTCGTTCGGCTCTGCAAGAGCCGCCTGCTCACACAAGAGCCCCACCTCTTCCTTCTGCAGTGCAGCCCGGGACCTTCCCAGGCTGCACTGGGGCAGGAAGCGCAACTGGTGCAGCTCCGGAGGCTCCGCACACCAGGTAAGTGCACACAGGGCCCAGGAGCAAAGCACGATCACGCACCATTTTTGGCTTCTAGCCAAAATTGAAAAAGTGCACGATCAGCGCCTGCCAGCCCCTGGAGCACCGCGCAATTGTGAGTGCGTCATGCAGATCGCTCCTCACAATCATGCAACGCTCCAGGCGCCCTTTCTCATGGAAAATGCCATGCGAAAAGGGCTTGAGAGTTAGAGGTAATTTCCACCCTACACTGTTATAGTGCTATTACTGTACTTTTAACATCCTGTGGAAATCTGGAGTTTCTAGTTTACTGAGGCCAAAGAACTCTCTGGCTGAGGATTCTAAAGGCCCCTCCCTAAACTGCAAACACCAGGATTCCATAGGATGTTGAAAGTGGAATAATAGCACTATAACAGTGTAGTGCAGAAATGGCCAGAGTCTGAAATCTCTTTCATTTGCAAATATCAGGGACTGAATCTTTTGCATGTAGCACATCTGCTGCACCTTTGAGTTATTGTTCTTCCCCATCTTTTTGAAATGTGAAAATATATATTAATCTGTATCAATGGTGGAAACTTGTATTCATCTGAGAAGTGTTTCTGTAAGACACGGTCAAATATTTTTATTAAGTTTCATTATTTCTTTACGGTCTTATGATTAGGATTTGTTGCTCCATTACTCTAGATGCTAATTTCTTCCACTGATGGCATTTCTATCCTTCTCAATAGCAGTGTCGAACTAGATACTGCTAACAGCCTCTGGGACTATAGTCCTGATTCAAATATTCACATACGCCACATATTTACAATGCAAATGTCTTGCTGCCAATTACGGAAGCCATTTGCCTTGAATGTGGAAACTGCATGAACCCGGAGCAAAAGGAGCACCGCTGATGAGCAGATAACAACATCGTTCTGCTTAAATATGTAAATCCTGCAATAATATTGGAGAAGACCTTGTAACTGATTTAGTTCAGTCTTGTTGCAATGGCAGGCTTCCTAGAATTAATGGAACCATACCAAACACTGAGAATTACAGAGCAGAAGCTAGAGATGTACATGTGAGTAGGGGGTGAAGCAGCCCAGAGGTTCTTCACCTGGTGGCACTGTGTGAACCCATTGTTGTGATGGGTCAGTCAAGATTTGCTTAGTCAGAAAATAACCAGGTCCAAGATAAATAGACCACAATGGAGATGGGTCTGAAAAAAAGACATCCCTGAAATTTATAACTGTCGTCAAGGATGTTTTGTTTCATTTTGTTTTTGATGTGTAAGTTTGTCCTCTCATTAGAAGTGAAGATGACTAAACTGAGGCTGTCATAATTTGGACACACCATGAGTGGTTGACTTATTGGAAAAAGATGATAATGCTAGAGAAAGTGGAAGGTAGTACGAGAAGAGGAAAAGTGCACTACAAGTGGATTGATTGATTAAGGAAGGGCCTTTCAACCCTACATTGTTATAGTTCTCTTACTCCACTTTCAACATCCTGTGGAATTCTCGGCTTTATAGTTTGCTGAGGCCAAAGAAGCTCACTGGCTGAGAATTATAAATGCCCTTCCCTAAACTGCAAACCCCAGGATTCCATAGGATGTTGAAAGTGGAATAATAGCACTATAACAGTGTAGTGTAGAAATGGTCGAAGACAAAGGTCTGAGCTTGCAAGACCTGAGTAGGACAACTGATGTCCAGGAAACTTGGAGGTCTCTTGTTTATTAGGTTGCCATAAGTCAAGGTCATCTTAACAGCAAATAATGACAATAAAGCAGAGTTGGCCTGAGACATCTTGTTACCTGAGGCAAAGCAGCAAATACCTCCCCTCCTCTCAAATAGTTAGAGTGCAAAGAACCCAAATCCAGCCATATTATTTGAGCGTATGAGTCAGAAAACTGGATCCCACAAGTGCCACTCTCTATCCTTCATACTGAAAATACAATAGCAAGAAATTAAATAACTAGGACTTTTCTGCCCTTTCATGACACTTGCAATCTGCTGCCCAGTGAAGACATGGGAAACCCTAGCTAGTCTCAGGCCCAATTCTGCTCCAAGGACTCATCCAGGTCACACAAGCTGCCAAAAATGCAAACAAACAAAGGCCATTTCCGCCCTACACTGTTATAGTGCTATTATTCCACTTTTAACATCCTATGGAATCCTGGGGTTTGCAGTTTAGGGAGGGGCTTTAGAATTCTCACCCAGAGAGCTCTTTGGCCTCTAAAACCCCCCACAATTCCACAGGATGTTGAAAGTTGAATAATAGCACTATAACAGTGTTGTGTGGAAATGGCCAACCACAAAACTGAAAGTGTCTAGAAGTCCATTTCTGGATTTGAAAAACAGTATTGTGTGAGACTAAGCTGTAATATTTCTAATGACTTTAACATCTGTAATAGACTGTAGGAGCTGTTCAACAGTGGAATGGACAGTCTCATATTGTGGTGGACTCTCTTTCTTTGGACATCTTTAAACAGAGGCTGGGTGGCCCTCTTTCAGGAGTGTTGTAACTGTGTATTCCTGCATAGCAAGGGGTTGGACTAGATGGTCCTTGCAATGCCTTTCCACTCAATGATTCCAAACAGACAGAGGGCTGCAACCTGTTTTAAAGGTGAATTGCCTCTTCTGGAGGCTTCCAGGTAGGGTTGCCAAGTGAAATAAGAGATAGAGTTCCTGTAGCTTTAATAGGTGGGTAGAAGAGGGAATTTTCATGAAGAATCGCTTGTCATGTGAGTATTAACAGTGAAATTCTCTATTCCGCACAATCATTAAAGTCACAGGGGTCTTGTATGATGTTTCAAAAGTCCCAACATTCCCAATTTAGCAAAGGCAGTCTGAATCCTCTGTCATTCCACTTTTTTAGAAGCTTTTCAAATGTCCTGGTTTCTCTGTGCTCCTCCCACTTTTCCACTTTGTCCCCAGCTTATTTCAATTGCTGCAAACTTAGGTCAAGAAGCACAAGTAGATTGTGCTCAATTCAGTTGGGAGGAAATATGAGGAGGGTGCAGAATCTTGGCCTTCCTGGTAAGCTCAGGAAAAAGCAAACTGCTGCAGGCCCTCCTAGCTTGCGTGTTCTTCCTCATTAATAACTTTTGCCATCTTGACCACAGACTCTGATGTTACTTGCCTAGTTTTCGTCTGTGAATTGTTGGAAGTAGAAATGTTGGAAGAAGGTGAAATATTTCACCTGGCAACCCTATTTCCAGGAGAAGCAATTCTTCCTTTGGCCAGAAAAGGGGCAGTTTGGAGGGGCTACACAAACAGCTGTGGAGGCTTCCTGCAGCCCCTGGACCACATTTCACCCATCTCTGGCTTAATGGTATGGCCAGCTTACATGTGGTGGGATAGAAAGTTAGTAAACGGGTAAACAAATCATTGCCACTTATTACACCATGAAGAGGTTTTTTAAAAAAGAAAGCAACCCACAAAGTGATACAACTGGAACTGTCTGGACAGACAGACCAGACATTCCAGCAAACATTTCTGAGGCCCATTCACACTACACAGTTATAGCACTATGATTCCACTCTAACAGCCATGGTTCCATCCTGTGGAATCCTGAGATTTGCAGCATTGAGAAGGGCATTTAGAATTCTCAGCCAAAGCATTCTAGTACCTCAACCAGACTACAGACCTCAGGATTCCTTAAGATGAAGCCATGGCAGAGAAAGTGGAATAACAGTGCTATAATTATGTAATGTGAATGGGCCCCTGGATACGGAATATATGAGGGAGGTAGCACTTCAAGAGGTGTTGTATTCTGTTAACTACTGTATGCACTTGAGTTTTGAGAATTTTGCCTTAGGAGACACGCAGCTGGAATGGGAGGAAGAAAAAGGAAAGATAAAGAGAAGGAAAACGGAGAAGGTCTTGAATGCAGCCAGAGACTGTCAGTGAAATATTGTCTGAAAAATACAAAATTCTTTTTCTGAGGAAGAAAAGGGCATACATAAAAAAGAGAGTGCAGAGATACCAAGAGCAACACTTTGTTCTTTTGAAAAACCGCTGAAGGGACAGACATCTTTGCCCCTGTAAAATTTTATCAGCTCTGCTAGAAATACTCAGTCGCTCTTTGCAATCTGAAATGAATCCTCATTTTCTCTTGGCAAGGTCATTTCACTGCTTTGGAAAAATGACATGTGTTTCTGACAGGGTTCAGTACACAGAGGTTTTAATGGATGCAATGCTGGTAATGGAATCTAGCACTATCTGGAACCTGCAAAGCTGGTTCTTAAAAAGTAATTCACTCCCATTACTTGTTATAGTGCTTGAAAGTGCCCACTACTGCTCGTTCTAAAACTGAAAAGATAGCTTGTTGCACTACTCATTCTTTTTCTATTACCTTCCTTTATGTTTGGAAACAGAAGCAAAATCTTTAGGATTGATGCATAAATGCCAAATGGTCTTAAAATGCCCTTTAGAAGCAGCCAATGAAAGTAACTAGAAACTATCACTCATTTCACCACCAGAGTGGTCTGATTTAATATATCACTTCTGAAATGTGAATTCATTACACCTTTGTAACTCCAAACAGTACCTAGTTACAGGCAGCTGAGTTTTTTGTAATTTACAGGGCCTTTCCGCACTACACTGTTATAGTGCTATTATTGCACTTTCAACCTCCTGTGGAATTCTGGGGTTTGTAGTTTACTGAGGTCAAAGAGCTCTGTGGCTGAGAATTGCAAACTTCAGAAGTCCATAGAATGTTGAAAGTGGAATAATAGCACTATAATAGTGTAGTGCAGAAAGGCCCACAGTGTCCAAGTTGTGTTCTTGTTTTCACTGGTTGCTGGATCAGTTTCCCATTCTACATATTCTCTTCTGACCTAGGAGCAACACCACTTTTGAGAGCCAATCTATGTGCTCATAATGACATTATAAACTTGCTATTTCATAATGAGATTTCCTCACTAAGGATACAAACAACTGTTGGGACATGAGAAACATGACACTTTGAAATTTCCAATGAACACACTGTCAAATGACAGTTGCAAATATCATGGTCTTGTGAGGCCACCATTAACGCCATTTCATTTGTAGTTTTTCCATCCCTGAAGGCCCACTGTTCCTAAAATATAGCTTGTTGCTGCTGCTGTGTGCCTTCAAGTCATTTTCTAATTTACAGAGACATCACAGGATTTTCCTGGCAAGATTTGTTAGAGGGGGTTTTCCTTTGCCTTCATCATAGGCAGAGAGAGCATGACTTGTTAAGTCACCCAGTGGGTTTTCATGGCTGAAGGGGGATTTGAACCTTCATCTCCCAAAGTCTTAGGCCATTTCTGCACTAGACAGTTATAGTGCTATTATTCCACTTCCAACATCCTGTGGAATTCTGGGATTTGTAGTTTACTGAGGCCAAAGAGCTTTCTGGCCGAGAATTCTAAATGCATAAGCTTTCATAGGCTATTTCTGCACTAGATTGCTATAGCGCTATGATTCCACTTTCAACATCTTATGGAATCCTGGGGTTTGCAGTTTCCAGCCGGGTTTCCAGCCAGCCCCTCCTGAAACTGCAAACCCCAGGATTCCATAGGACGTTGAAAGTGGAATAATAGCACTATAACAGTGCAGTGTGGAAATGGCCTCAGTCCAGCATGCAAATGACTACGCCATGCCAGCTCCAAAAACACAGTTTAGTTTCACATAATAAATTATCCAGCGTTCTTGAGAAGTTTGTTTTGTTTACACAAAGATTAGTCCCTTCCTTCCAATGCATGTTTGCCACAACTAGAAATGTTGTTTGCTAACACAAGATGCAGGAGGGCAGACCTCATCTGGCATGTTCTATTTTTAACCCAGTTTTTTCCCCCTTGGGAAAATGTTTATTTTTACTTACTGAGTTTTTGTGTCACAGTAGAAACATTTTGCACCTTCACAGTGTAGAACTCTGCACAACAAGTGGGACGAATGCCAGTTATACTCATTTCGATTTCAGGTTGTTAGCACAACAAAATGTGGAAACATCAAGGTATATGTCTCTTTGTGAAAATAGTTCTGCAAGGAATTGTGTCCCAGCTTGCTAGGTCAGAAAAGACAGCCAGCACATGAAGAGTAACAGATAGGGCAGAGCACTCCAGTACTGGCAGTCAGCCTCAGCAAGCATCTAGCAATGCCAGTCCTGACAGGGGACGTGTTCTGCAAGAGAAGAATGGACTGTGACCACTTCCAACTGGAGGATCCCATTTTTTCAATACTCTGGTTTGTAAAAAAAATCTTGGTAGGTGGAAAATATTGGCAAAATGGAGGTATTAGGGATATAGCATTGGGGAGGGGCAATATAAAGCCACTGCCCCTCCGCCATGAAATTTTCTCCTAATTTCTAGCGCTGCAGTAACTTAAAACTTTAGTTGAGCATTTAGAAGTACAGTTTAAGCATTCAAAGAACATGGCCAGGCAAAATGTACCAAAAGAATGAAAAGAAATCAAAGACTTTTAAGGTTGAATGGTTTTCAGTGTAAAAAGGAGGTTGGCAGGAGAGAAAAAGGAATGTGGCAGTAACTTTAACTGGTTTTAATTTTTGCATGAGCTTTTATGGATATAAACCAAACTCTTCAGAGGAAGTACAGAGTGATATTAAAGCCTCAAGTTACAAAGCATATGTAGACAGTTATGGGAAGAGGATAGAATGTAATAGGATCCAGAAAGATGCAAATCATGTCCCTTGCCCTAACTTTTCAAAGGACTGGGCGAGGTGATACAGATCTCTCAGATCCTTACAGTGGTCATTTAGTGTTGATATGTAAAAGCGATAAATCTGCTTACTTAAAATCAGTGTCTCATTCTGTACAGAGCTAGACATTTGGAGAGTGAAGGAAAATTTGACCAGGAATGCTCTCTTTTTATCCTCCACTGCACCCATAGCTACACCTTGAGGGGCTTCATGAGCTAAAACCTTTCCTTTTTTAAAAGAGAAAAATCAGGAGGTCTTTTATGTAAGGAATGTTGGAAAATAGCATCCTTCACTAACAGTCTGAAGTGGTACAATCAACAGCCATTGGGGGATTCCATGTCAGTGGGGTAACAAATCCAATCCAAGTTTTAATCTAAACTAAAGAAGCAATCCAAGATGAGACACCTATCTGGGTTATTTGGTTAAGCATCCTGAATACATGGAATGGATTCACTGCCTTGCTGACACGGGATCCACCAGCTACTACTGAGTACAGTCTACTATAATCAGCTGAGAGTTCACCCTTGAGCTTCAGCTGCTACTTGGATAGATTCCAGGCCTGAGTTCTTTCCATTCATAGCCAAAGTTATTCTTATGTTCTTTCAGAGACCCAGCTGCAATATAAAGAGAAATAAAGGAGAAATTAGCAAGAGACCATCAGAGAGTTAAGGGTATTGAGGCTGGAGAAGCAAAGGTCATGGGAAAGGAATTACTGGAATTTAAGAGTACACTGATAAGTGGGGAGGCAGTACAGGTCAAGAGTGCATTCAATTCCTTTTGTCTATCTGTAAAGTCCACGGCTATCCTGCAGGAGCTACATTCCAGGATTTAGAGAACACCTTGAAAAAATCTGCAATCTGCTTAAGGCCTTCTTTATTTACATAATGATTTAAATAGTTATATCACACACTCTACCAAAAGAGCTACAGAGTCAGTGAAATGCAGCATTCTAAGCATTGAACTAGGACTCTGTGGGACCAGGTATGGCAGATCCGCTCCCTAAGATGGCCCCCCAGTTCTAACCCTGGGTTCACTCTTAATCTCTTCCTGGATTGTGTACTTGGGCTGTTGTGTTGTTTTTGTGGATTCATTGTAGTAAGGCTTGACAGCAATTGCATAGGGACATGGGGACGGGGGTGGCATTTGCCCCGGTCAACAATGTTTTGGGGCATCTCAGTCCATAGCCATGCCCCCACACCTGCAGCCACACCCCCACCCACAGTGGCCATGCTCCTCGTGCCATAGCTCCACCCCTGCTCCCACTCAACACACTCCAAGCTTTGCCACTGCTTGACAGAGGCAGAGAGAAATAGTTTGAACAAAGAATAACAAGTGGAAGTTTATTAAAACACAGAAAATAATACATTAACATTTGAGATTCTCGGTCATTACTAGCTCCCCAAAACCGTCAGTCTTTTCCTCTGTCTGACCCTCCTATTTCTATTCCATATGTTCCAATCCCTCTGAAATCTGGTTCTATCTCTGTGTCAGCTTTTCCCTGTCTGCCCTCTGACAAGACAAACCTCAGTTTTGTAACATTTCCTTCCCCACAGGCCCCGACCCCCGTCACAGCATTCCCTGAGCTGTGATTGGTTGCCTACAACCAGACTTGCCCAGCTCTTCCTTCACACCACGGTTCAAATCCCCACTCATGGAAACCCAGTGGGTGACTTTGGGCAGGTTACACTCTCTCAGCCTTAAAGAAAGACAGTGACAAAATTCCTCAGAATAAATCTTGCCAAGAAAAACTTATGACAGGGTCGCATGGTTGTAGCTACAGAGAATCAAGGCATTGCTCCCCTCAATAAGAATTCTGCTTCTAATGAAATTTTCCTTCAGTTCCCAAAATTGTACCATTATATTAACTTAACAATATCAACTGAGCATTCAGAAATACAATTTAGGCATCCAAAGAAAAGAGGGAGGCAAAGTCACCAAGGGAATAAGAACACAGCAAATATACAGCTTGCTATAACCTTTGAGAAATCTTGGAGGACAGGAGAAGTTCCAGAAGACTGGAAGAGGGCAAATGTTGTCTGCATGTTCAAGAAGGGGAAAAAAGAGGACCCAAATAATTATCGCCCAGTCAGCCTGACATCAGTACCTGGAAAGATCATTAAGCAGTCAGTTTCTAATCACTTAGAAAGCAACGCGGTAATCACGAGAAGTCAACATGGATTTCTCAAAAATAAGTCATGCCAGACTAATCTTATCTCTTTTTATGATAGAGTTACTAGCGTGATAGATGAAGGGAATGCTGTGGATGTAGCATATCTCGATTTCAGTAAGGCCTTCAACAAAGTTCCCCATGACGTTCTTGCAATGAAGCTAGTAAAATGTGGGCTGGACAGGGCTACTGTTAGTTGAATTTGTAATTGGTTGACCGACCGAACCCAAAGGGTGATCACAAATGGCTGCTTTTCATCCTGGAGAGAAGTGACTAGCAGGGTGCCACAGGGTTCTGTCCTGGGCCCAGTGCTGTTCAATATTTTTATCAGTGACTTCGATGAAGGAATAGAGGGCATGCTCATCAAATTTGCAGATGATACCAAATTGGGAGGGGTTGCTAATACGCCAGAGGACAGGATCAAAATTCAAAATGACCTGGATAGATTGGAGATCTAGGCCAAAGCAAACAAAATGAAATTCAACAGAGAGAAGTGTAAGGTCCTACACTTAGGTAGAAAAAATGGAATACAGAAATATAGGATGGGGGACACGTGGCTGGATAGCAGTACATGTGAAAGGGATCTAGGAGTCTTCATAGATCACAAGCTGAACATGAGTCAGCAGTGTGATGCGGCAGCCAAGAAAGCCAATGCAATTCTCGGCTGCATCAATAGGAATATGGTGTCTAGATCGAGAGAGGTACTGGTACCACTCTATTCTGCTTTGGTTAGACCCCATCTTGAATACTGTGTCCAGTTCTGGGCACCCCAATTCAAGAAGGATATTGACAAGCTGGAGCAAGTCCAGAGGAGGGCGACCAAAATGGTGAGAGGCCTGGAAGCCATGCCCTATGAGGATAGACTTAGAGAGCTGGGTATGTTTAGTCTGCAGAAGAGAAGGTTAAGAGGGGACATGATAGCCATCTTTAAATATTTGAAGGGATGCCATGTAGAGGAAGGAGAGGGCTTGTTTTCTGCTGCTCCAGAAACCAGGACAAGGAGCAATGGATTCAAGCTGCAGGAAAGGAGATTCCACCTGAACCTCAGGAAGAACTTCCTGACAGTCAAGGCTGTCTGGCAGTGGAATGTGCTGCCTCGGAGTGTAGTGGAGTCTCCTTCCTTGGAGGTGTTTAAGCAGAGGCTGGATGGCCATCTGTCAGGAGTGCTTTGAGGGTGTTCCTGCATGGCAGGGGGTTGGACTGGATGGCCTGTGTGGTCTCTTCCAATTCTGCATTTCTATGATTCTATGATTCTATGATTCTGTAGGAGTTCTAGGTGTGACTGATTGCAATACTCTCTCTCTCTCTGGAATGCTAGAAATTTGGGGACTCAAAGAGAACATCATGGGGGGGCAGAATTCTTATTTTTGGGAGAAGGCAATGCTTTCATTTTGCTTCACCTTGAAGCTACACTTCTGCCATAAGCCAGAGTTGACACGAAAGCACATAACAAAAAATCAAAAGATATATGGCCATGACACAGACAACAGAAAACTCTAAGCAATGTCAAACCACATAGCAAAATAAACAATTTAAAATGTTCTTTAAAGTAGGTTATACAGGTACTTTATATAATGACTAGACAAGTAAAATGGCAGTAGTGAACAGGACGCAGATCCCCTTGCAAAGGAGCACCTACTTGGGAAGGGATCAATGTGATCTCCAGACTGGGAGAGATTTTGCCCAAGATCCCACTCATTTCCAAGTTGGAGCCATCAGTGATTGCTTTGTTTCTCTTTATTCTGCTGCATGTTTCAATCAGGGCAGCTCCATCATAAGGGAAGGAAGAAAGACAGAGAGGAACTGGAACAAATGTTTCATAACCCTAAGAGGGAAATGTGAATTATGTCCAACTGCATCACAGCAAAAAGGAGGAACCTCAGCATGGCTACACAGTGAATTGATATTCAGAAAGCATCTGTCCAATTAGAGATTACTAGGAAAAATACTGCATGTGCAGATTGTGCCTTGAGTAATTGTAAAACACTTGCACAGTTTACCGTATTCAGCGCAGTTTGCCAGTGTGTCTGCAGCATTTGCTCACATCTGCTTGCATTACACAGTCTGTTGGAACACAAAGTACTATAACAAGTGCATCTTTGTAGAAATAATAAAAAAGTATGCATCCTGTCAGTTGGCTTGTAGATATTAATAATGAAGGATGTTGCCAGTGCCTCAATATGAAGACACAAACATAGTTGCTTGTAAAAGCATAATGCTCCGTTTAGCGGGGAAATTACATGTGAGCCATCTAAACAAAATTACTGGACAGAGCTTTCTCACATTTTTTGATAAAAACTCTAAAATGTGCAGAGAAGCATATTTTTGGCTAAATATTAGGAGAGACTTTCTAGCAGGATAAACTGACTGCAGAATAGAATATCCTGGGAGGTGTCCGAGCTCTTCAACAACAACAACAACAACTGTTGAATTTTTATAGACCATCTGAAATGAATGACATTCTCTACAGAATATGAAACTACACACTACTTTATTTCTTTTCTTATTCTACAGTAAGGGCGCATAACCCTGACCAGGATCAGGACCATAGTGGAAGGGGGACTAAGATATCATCCCATTTGTTTTATTTCTAACCTCCTCACCTTCTTTAGGGTTTTAAAAAAGAGAGAAAATACTCAGTTGACTCCACCATAATAATATACTGTTATAAAAATTGCTTCTTTAGAGTACAGTGGGCCCTCAGTACCTGCTAGAGTTTAGTTCCAGGACCCCTTATGGATACCAAAATTTGTGGATGCTTAAGTCTTAGTATGTACAGTGGTGTGGTAAAATGGTGTCCCTTATATAAAAAGGCACGATCAGAATTTGCTTTTTGGATTTTTTTTTCCTTTGGAATATTTTCAGGCCATGTTTGGTTGAATCCATTAATAGAGAATCTGCAGATATGGAGGGCTGACTGTACAGCACAGAACCTTTATCTTGAATAATTTTCCAGCTAACACCAGATAATTCTTGTGTTAACATCCCTGTTTGCATCTTTAAGACATAGCTGGAGAAATTAGATTCAAACAGGATGAGAAGTTAAGAGGATTGCAGTCTGAAGTAGTGTTGCTAAATCTCAGGACTTGGCTCTGTGTGTCACTCATTAAAACTAAATGAGACATCTCCAAACAAGAGGTAAGGGTACAACTTCTTCATTTTTGGTGGACTCCTCTTTGGGCAAGAGGAAAGTGCTGAGTTCAGATCTCCAGCTCACTTAATAGAGCAGCAACTTGCTACAATTAATGAGGATTAGTGGATTTTCAGTTGCAATTGCTCAAAACACTCCAGGCAATGCATGTATGCACTTAGTTAGCTTCTCTTTTCCTTCCCAGCCATTGTAGCACAAGGGCTCAACTTTCCACTCTGCTCTATTATCTGCCTTCTGGCTAGAAACAAGTAGGCTATGTTAAATGTTCCTTACCACATTTGTCTAAGAAGTGGGAACAATATCCTCATTTCACCTTTTAGCTAAGATTTTTGTCTTAATTTCGAAGGAGGAAAATATATTATGTCTCTCTTTCTGTATAAATGATAAGCTGTGAGCGACTGCATATCCTTTAAGGCATGTCACTTAATAACATCAACCAGAGGCCATCCCTAATTTCCGCACTACACTCTTATAGCGCGATTATTCCACTTTCAACATCCTATGGAATCCTGGGGTTTGCAATTTTGGGAGGGGCCGGCTTCCAGGATTCCATAGGATGTTGAAAGTGGAATAATTGCGCTATAAGAGTGTAATGAGGAAAAGATTTGGCTCAGAAAGTTCAGCGTCTGGGACAATCCTGAACTGGCAACGCTCATCTAGAGATCACATAGGCATATGTTCTTTTTTCTACTCACTCTTTCACACAGCAAGATAGAGTAACACTGAAGCTGGCCCTTGGAGCTCAAATAGGTTTGTTTTTGAGAAGCTGTCAAAAAATAAACCTCATTTTATTTCTAGAACCATATCTGTTTCTGTGAAATAAGTCTGCCACCTGGTGGCAAAACAAAGAGATGCAACAAAGCAACTAATAAAACTACAGTCAGCTTGCTCCATTTGTGGTTTTCACTTTCGTGGATTTGATTGTCTGTGAGCTTCTCCAACCCCTGCCCCTCCCCACCTCAGGCACATCTTTTTTGGGGGAACCTTCCATCTTGGCAGCTCTGATCAGGTCATGAAGCCCTTTAAAAACCCACCCCGGTCCTCCTCCTCCTCCACCAGATACTGCCTGGTCAGCTAAGGATGGTTCTTAGCCCAATTTCTCAGCACCACACACCATCTCCCAGACCACCATCACCCCACATCCAGGGAAGAAGATGGGAGCGAGAGAAAAAGTATAGGGCCACCATGCCAACACACTCCCTTTCCATCTCTTTTCCTTGACCTGGTTTGGATCCTTGCAGTGGCATAGCTAGAACTTTTGCCACCCAGGGCAGACAACCCCCTACCCCCCCAGCTATGCCACTGCCAGGACAGCCCCACCAGCCTTGGGAAAAGATCAGAAGGAGCAGAGAGTCACCACCAGTGGAGGCATCCTGAGCCTCTTTGCCCCTGCCCTCCTACGCCCTCTCACCTCCTCGGAGCTGTGCTGCTTCCCTTCCGCCAGGCGACAGTGCTGGCGCAGGGGGACAGACTGGACTGGACTGGAAAGGGCAGACTGGCAGGCCGGGAGCCACCAAACAATTGGGGGAACTGCCCAGTGGGCATGGCCTGGGGGTGGAGCTGGTCCGCTGAGCCACAGGCAACCCATGCCACCCGGAGGCTCCAAGCAGGTAGGTAGTGGCAGCTGGGCAGCCAGGTTCAGTTCCCAGTCCCAGGTGGGCTTAGACAGGATGGTGTTCCAAGCGGCACAAAGAAAAAAGTGCCACCCAAGGCAGACCGCCCCTACCCACCCCTAGCTATACCACTGGACCCTGAGCGTCCATTCTCCCCACCATGCCTCAGCCCCTTTCCACACACACACACACACACACATTTTGATATTTGCGATTTTTTTTTACTTTTACCAGGGTCCTGCACTCCAACCTAGTGAATATCTGTACTTCTCACGTGGATGTTTTCATTTGTTGACCTCTTGATGCTGAGGAGCAATGAGAGAACATCACTTCAGATGGTTTTTAAAAGAGAAGAAAGAAAGACCCATGTGTACTAGTTATTTTTCATTTTTATTTGAAATGGTTTTAAGGCCACCATTAAGGATGTAGAACAATGAGCTGCAGTAAACTTTGACTTCATAATTGTTAAAATTGCAGCCAAACATCAAGAAAGAAACAGCCAAAAAAAACCAAAAACAAACCAACCACAAAACAGTTGAGTCTCCACAGCTTTCCTGCAGATCTACCAAAAAAAAAAAAAAAACCCTTGAAGAATCCCAGACTGAAGTTAATCCCAGACATGCAGGACTTTGCCAAAAAAAAAGGGGGGGGGAATGTTCTCTTTCCCTTCTGTTTACCAACATAATCCCCCTCAGTATTTGAATAAGTGAAAAAGGCATCTATTGATATCCTCAAAGTATGGGCAGACTAATACCTATAAAGACTGTTCAAGTAACTTAGGTCCAAGTATTTAAGGCTTTAAAAGTCTTTAAGTATTTCAGGCTTAAAAGGTATTTAGATATTTATGACTTTAAACCAGCATTTTAAATGAGCCTCAGAAACTAACTAATGCAGGTGGCACAGTATTGGTGTCGCAAGAATTGACCATGCAACCTCCATTTACCAACTGAAGTATCCAAACCATCATTAATGAAATTTCACTATAAAGAGGAGTATCACAGTACAGGCTGGTTATCAATAGAGCATGAATGACCAAGGCAAGATCTGCCCTCTGCAGAAAAGACTGCAGCGTTTAAAAGAGGTAGATGATTTAAAGCATGATTTGTTTACACAGTCACAGACCTATAAAGCAATACATTTGCATGCATGAATGTAATTGCAGGCTGTCCCATGCACTCTATTTATTGGTTGAAGTCAGAGGGGTCAGGTAGCCATGTTAACGTGGTAGGAAAAAAATGTTGAATATGCTGGTACAATAAAGACTGGCAAGTTTTATTTGGCATAAGCTTTTGTGAATTTCTCCATCCCACTTCATCAGATGGATTCTGCAACTTCATCTGAAGTCCACAAAAACTTATGCCAAAACTTGTCAGTGTTGAAGGTACCAAGAGTATATTCCTCGTTGGATTTGCTGAATGTGCACTAGTGTTTTATCTTATCGTACAAAGAATGAGGAGGAGGAACAGTGTTTCCAGCTTTTTTTGAACTGTTGTTATTTCAGCTGTTGAACGGGCAGCTTCCCTCTCCTAAGCTCAGCCTGGACAATGAGTGCCCTGCCTCGGCATGGTTTGGCCTGATTCCAATGTAGATTTTTGTATATGAAAAATACTTCAGAATGGAATAAAACCAGCTCTCCACTTTTGCAGAGGTTAGAGACACAAGATCCCTGTGAAAGTGGAAAAACTGCAAATAAAAATAAAAATCTCAAATGCTATTTTAATTTTTTTTAATTTTTTTGCTCGAGAGAATACTTCTCTGGGAATCTCTAAGTCCTCCTGTGTGATTCTATGGTCAACTTCTGGCAGAAGAGGGCCATAGAGTCATGCTGGAGGATCTAGCAATGCCTAGAGAAGTGTTTTCACTAGCAATCTCTAGGGCAATTTCTGCACTTGACTGCCTTGAGGCCCCTTCCTAAACTGCAAACCCCAGAATTCCACAGAATGTTGAAAGTGGAATAATATGACTATAACAATCTCATGCAGAAATGGCCTAGGTCCTCCAGCATGATTCTATGGTCAACTTCTGACAGAAGAGGGCCATAGAGTCATCCCGGAGGACCTAGCAATGCTAGCAGAAGTGGGCCATACGATTGTGATGGAGGATCTAGAAGTTTCCAAAGAGAACATTTTTCCATGGCAGGGGCAAACATAGTAAGAATATTTTAAATAAATTAATTAAATAAATACAATAACCCATGAATAATCAAATCCATGACTGCTGAACCTGCAAAAGTAGAGGGCCAACTATATTGCATTTATTGTTGCTATTTGCCATCAAGCTGACTTTGATTTACAGCAACCCTATGAATGAGACCGCCAAGAGCCCTGGTCGCCAACTGCCCTGCTCAGGGCTTCCAAACTCAGGTCTGTGACCTCCTCGTAATGTAATCTTCCTCTATTCTTGCTGCTTTCCACTTTATTGGGCATTATTGTCTTTTCCAATGAGTCATGTCATTTCATGATGTGTTCAAAGTACAAAATTTCCATATGGGATGGAAATATACGCAAGCAAGTGCTGATGGAAATCTAGTATCCTGCTCATTAATCTTTCCTGAAAATGCATGAGGATTTTTCAGTCTAACAGAGTATGAACTGAGTCCTTTGCGTAATAGGATTCTTGTAGCAACTGAAGTTATTAGTGTCAGAGTGAGTCAGCAGCTTTACTTGAACAACAAACATAACATGAATGACTATAATTATATTATAAATACAGTGGAGCCTCAGTGATTTGCAGACTGACTGAGTTACAGGAGTATCAAACTGAATAAGGTGTTCTATAATGATTTCCAGTCTTACAATTTGGACTGTAATCCATAATGCGACAGTCCTACATGTGCTATTAAAGATCCCCAGTATAGGACAAATGGAAATAGAATATCTCTACATCTTTCTCAAAATCAGAGACCAGTGGTTACCATCACATTGTTAAGGTGTGTCTAAGGCCCTTTTCACACACAGGCGGCGGAACGGGGCAAGCCACGCCAAAACGGGGCTTACCTTGTTTCGTCGCTGCGCAGAGCACCGCGTTTCGCCACTCCACACATTTGCAGCGTCCCGTGGCATCCTCGGCGCCTGGCAGCACCCAAAATGGCGGATTTTGACGGGTGGAGCCTCTCCACCAATTGGAGAAGCTCACCAGCTGGAAATCCCACCCCCTTCCTGGTCTGCAGGGACGCCCTTTCGCGCGTCCGTAAATCCATACAGGCGCTGCGACAGGGCTGCACGGGTGGTTTTTCAAAAAATGTGGTTTTTCAAAAGCACGTGGCGCCACCACTTGCAGGCGCCCGACCGTGGATTGCGGTGTGGAATTACTCTAGAGTAATCCACCCCAATTCACGTAACGGTGTAGACGACCTCCGCAGAGGTTGCTCTACACCGTTTTTTTAACCCCATGTGAAAAGGGCCTAAGACAGGCTTAACTAAAAAAGTAATGTTTTGAACAGAGGTAAACTGTACCACAATACCATAGATATTAAGTTACACTGATACCTAGCAAAGTTGGAAAAAGAGACTTTTGTATATATCTACCTATAATAGGCCACAAAGGATGAACTGGGAGGAAAAATAGATTTCCAAATGGTGAAGTTTCTTCCAGGCCACCCAGAAAGCTAAACTCAGGTTATGGAGTTCTCAAGTCTCCAGCTGTTTAAACTGTATGAAAGGTAGATATGTGTTCTCTCTGTGGAAATACACAAGAGATGCAAAACATTTTGAGATTCTTTTGCATGGTTAACGCCATTTTACAATACCACGGCGGAGACAACAACCAAAGTCTTGCTTTTTTCTTTTCTCAGACTTGAATGGCAGCTTTCCTCCCAGTCTGCCAAAGCACCTTGTCACTTTATGCACACTGATGGCCTTCCCTGGAATCACCATCTTTATGTAAACAGGGTAAAAAGCCTTTCTGTTGCTAATTAAAACTCCTTTAATGATTTATGGTACCATGGTTCTAGATGGTTATAATCACGGACAATCATTCAACTGAGACCAACTTTATGAAAAAAAATATAACATAAACTTTATTAAAACAGCAAACAGAATAACGTATTGGTTTTGTATGTATGTCTAAGTTCAAACAGATCTTTACTCTTTGCAACTGCATAAAGGCACATGTCTCTCTCTCTCTCTCACACACACACACACACACACACACAGCCTTCTGGTTTCCCTCTTTGCCAAAGGCTATGTTCCAAAATCTAGGCCACTCTCTCTGTCCAAATTTAACAGTGGGATGGTTTCTCTTCTGCCCCTTTTCTAGGCTTTCCCTGAGTAAACACCACTCTCATTCAACACCCAGGCCCTTTTCACACGGGCTTTCTGTCGCACGAGAGCCCCCTGAGCCTCGTGGGAGTGTTGCTCTGCACGATGCACTCCCACTTCCGCGGCGCTCACGGGGCTGATGCTGCACGAGCACGTATTTTTTTATTTTCGGCTTGAACTGAAAATAAATGGCGCTTGCGCAAGGCTCCCGGTGGCGCCGCGCGCTTACCGGAGTGCGGAGCACCGTCGCAGGTGAGCCTGTTGCACTGCCTCCCCGCTTCTGCCCCCAGCGCCGCCTACAGCTCCCAGGGAGCGCTGCGGAAGCTGGGGGCATGGCTGAAGAGCGCCCGTCGCGGAAGAAGACTCCACGCGCGGTAAGGAGGCGGGGGGAAGCGGTGGCGTTTCGGGAGAGGGTTGTTGAGCGAGCCACCCTCCTCCGTCGCGCAAGCGCCAGTGCTGCAAAAAGGGCCCCGCCTTCATTGAATGAGAACTCCTTTGGCTGAAGGATTCATCCTTCACCCTTGATCCCTGAAAGTCTGATTCTTCTGCAAAACTCTGTCTCAACCAAACCAGTGTGCCTTCTATAAATACAATTTCACTCAGGTCTCCATCCTCCTTCCCAGTAAAGGGGCTGGGTTTTCCTCAGGAGTGGCCATTGTAGTTGCCTAGCAACCTGTTGCTGGAAGGCTTTTCTACCACTCAGGATACCACCCCCCTACTGTTACCACGGTTATGCTATGTCTGGTGAGAGCACTAGATATCTCTTGATATCAAATAATTTGGCCTCTATGTGACCTTTCTCTGCCACCCTGCTCCACGTGTTTGCAAGGACCACCGGATGAGCATGTAATAGGTGCGGCCGTTAATGGCTGAACATTCCAAACCTCATTTAGGCAGGCAACTTAATGCCTCTCTGATGCTTCAGGGACCAATTCCTTCTTGCAAACCCGCCTTGCTCAGTGCGACTTTACACAAAGATGCCCGGCTGAGTGCCGAGCCATTCCTTTATGTTGGGCCATTTGCATACTGGCCATACTATTGTCATCGAACGCTAAGCTCATCATGTAAAACCTGACCTTTTCTAGCGCCTTTGTCCCACTCTAAATTTCCTTTGTTCTCACCAAGCATGGCATGGCCTGTAGGCACAATCCACTCTATAAAAGGTCTCCGAATTCCAAGTCCTCCTCGGACTGCTCGGAATGCTTTGGACTTCCATCCCTCCTTGCTGTCGGTTTGTCCAGCGAGTCGCCCCCTCAGCAAGCCACGCTGAGTTTCTTCCCCTCAACCTCCGCTTCTCTCCAGGACCACGTGAAAAGGTGTCGTATTACCCACTCTCCCGAAACTCTCCATTTCTATTTCCAGTTAGTGGTGTGCATGTGTTGTCTTGTTTGTTGCTTGTCTTTTAATAAAATTGCTATCTTTGTTACTGTAAAACTGGTCTGGCTACTCTTCTGACCTGACGCCCTAGACATAGGGTTAAAAGATCCCAGCTGAGTTACCCTGCCTCTTGTTAGCTTGAGCGTGTGCTCAAGTCTAATTTCCCCCATCTTGTGTTTTTATTTGGTAATTTGAGTGCCCCTTCCAGGACCCCCAACATACAGGGTAACACTATACTCTGTCATGACCACACATGCCATTTTTCAGAGCCAGCAACATTTCCTCCATGCAATCTCACTTGTCACAAATAGCATGGGACCTATCATGGTTTTTTTCCCAACCAGAATTTTGAGGTAGGTTTTTAAAGTGTGTGTATAATGGCACTCTCTGCTTGGTTGCCTCCATGGAACCTCAACTGGAATAAGTGGTGTGGCATAATGGCAAATTTTGAAATGCAGGTATTTGTCATGATAGCCAGATCTCCAAAAAGAATCAGTAGTCCCAGACAAACTGCCTAAGAAGATTATTCATTCATTTGCATGTGTAGGCAAACAAAGACAACTTGTCTATGGTTTATACTTATAGGATCTAGTATTCTAATTAAATATTTTATCATAGAGCAGAGACATCTACAGTAAACAAACTGCTCATAAAATTTCGCTTAGGTTTACAACACGGCTGTGTTAACATATGTGAGTTTTAACAGAACATCTTCAACCAGCTGAAATGTAAGCTTTAATTTTCAGTTAGAAAGGTAGTTGTGCAAGCAGTCTTGCAAAGCCTGGAAAACCCACAACCACCTATGGATTCCGGCCATGAAAGCCTTTGACTTTACAGTCATGCAAACAGTTTTTACTATTTCAATGTGCAGTGTGACATGAGAGCTCCATTAAACAAAAGAAGAATAGAATTCTCCAGCTTCTACTTGATTGTTTTCCTTATTCTTTCATTTCCCTTATGGCAAGGGTGAGCGAAGCAAAGAATATGGGCCCCATGTGGCCCTGTGGCAGATCCTATTTCTTTTCCTCTCAGATGGGTATGGCAGCTCCCCCAATTTGGTAAGGCACCCTGTCACTTCACACACAGCTCTGCCTTCCCTCCTTATAGCACCACCTTTGTGAAAAGGGTGAAGCCTTTCAATGCTTATTTAGAACCCCTTAATAGTTCTATGGTAGTGTGTTTTCTGTGTGTCTTTAAATACTGTATACCACTCAACTGACTCACTAAATAAACTTTAATATTTATTAAAATGACATACAGAATGAAGTATTGGAGTTAAGATGAGGTCAAAGCTAATACAGTTATTCAGAATACTTTTAGTCAGTTTCCTTACATCTTTAAATTCTCATATAAGCACAAGTAACATAAAGAGCCCTTTGGCTACACTCTCACCAAAGACTCAACCTCCAATCTAGGGCCATTTCTTCACTACACTCTTATAGCGTGATTATTCCACTTTCAACATCCTAAGGAATCCTGGGGTTTGCAAACCCCAGGATTCCATAGGATGTTGCAAGTGGAATAATCATGCTATAAGAGTGTAGTGTAGAAATGGCCAATGCTTCTAAGGAGCATTCAGGTCATATTTGTTCTTGAACCCATTTATTTGTCTTTTTTGGCAGTCCACACTATCTACAGAACTCTCCTCTACCACTACAACATTTCTAATGAGTTGATTCTCTTCTTAGAATCACAGAATCATGGAGAGGGAAGAGGCCTTGTGGGCCATCAAGTCCAACCTCCTCAAGGCAGAATCTGCAGCTAAAGCATCCCCAACAGGTAGCTGTCCAGCCTCTTTTTGAAGGTATCCAGAAAAGGAGACCTCACCACGTCTCTAGGCAGTTGGCTCCATTGCTGAACTACTCTTACTGTCAAGAAGTTCCTTCTAATGTTCAACCAAAACCTACTCTCCTGTATCTTAAAACCATTAGTACTCATCCTACCCTCTGAGGCAACAGAGAACAGGCCTGCTCCCTCCTCATTGTGACAGCCCTTATCAGCTTTCTCCACCGTCTGGCTTTCATGGTCACACATAGAAATTGAAAAGACAAAGGCAGGGACAATCCTGACTTTAGTGTTCAATGACTAGACTGTGATTTGGTTGCTCTGATTGATATTCCACAAGCTCTATTTCTGATAGCCTCCAAGAGCCACTGACTTGTAAGGTTCACATAACCAGGTGAAGGTTAAGTGAATACTCATTAACCAATCAGAAAATAGCATTTTTTTAAAGAGGAAGTTTCTTTTTCTCTTTGGAGTTTTCTTTGGTACTGTAATTATTTTCTTGACTAAGACTCTTTTCGCACCTTACCTTTTCGCAGTGCTGGGGTGTGGAGCTTGCATGAGCAGCCTCCGGAGAGAGGCTCTCGCGTCCGGGGTCCTTCAGCTCCACACGATCTTCCTGCTTGCACGAGAGCCCCACCTCTTTCTTTTGCAGTGAGCCTGAGAACTTCCCAGGCTGCACTGGACAGGAAGCGCAACCAGCCCAGCTCCCAAGGCTCCACACGCCAGATAAGTGCATACGGGGCCCCGGAGCGATGCACGACCACGCAGCATTTTCAGCTTCAAGCCAAAAATGAAAAAATGTCTGTGCGGTCTGCATCAGGCCCTTGAGCTTCGCGCAAATGTGATTGCGTTGTGTGGACCGCTCCTCACATGTGCACAACGCTCAAGGGGCCCTTTCGCATTGGAAATGCCGTGCAAAGGGGGCCTAAGAAAGGTATCACTACCTTAGGGGCCTAAGAAAGGTATCACTAAAGGAGCCTTGTATTTCACAGTCTCTTATAAAATAAATCTCTCTATTTATCTATCTTTCCATAGAATCATAGAGGTGGAAGTGACCATAAGGGCCATTGAGTCCAAACCCCTGCCATGCAGGAATACATAATCAAAACACTCCCAACAGATGGCCATCCAATCCTCTGTTTAAAAACCTCTCAAGAAAGTGACTCCACCATACTCCAAGGCAGCGTATTCCACTGTCGAACTGCTCTTGCTGTCAGGAAGTTCTTCCTAATGTTTAGATGGAATTTCTTTCCTTGAAGTTTGAACCCATTATTCCATGTCCTAGCCTCTGGAGCAGCAGAAAACAGGCTTGCTCCATCCTCCATATGACATTTCTTCAAATATGAGGGAGTAGCTATCCTGGATGTCAGAGAGCTGCCCAGCAACAGGTTACTAGCCAACAAGAATAGCTACTCCAGAGAGAAACCCAACCCATTTAGGGGGAAGGAAGGTTTGAAGGCCTGAAATGGATATATAGCAGGCACACTGAATTGGTTTTGGTCTGACTTCCAGGAGAAAGGGCTAAGAGTCAATCCTTCAGTGAGAGAGGTTCTCAGTCAACCAGGAGATTATATGAGAAGAGTGTTTTCTCAGAGAAAGACTAGAGAGAGAGGCAAGAGATAAATCAACCCACCTTTGAATCTGATCAGAGAGTGAGATATCGATTTGGGAATGGAGGCAAAACGGGTGGCCAGAGGCCTCTGTGTGTGAGAGACCTGTGCCTTTATGCTGATGTAAAGATACAAGAAACTATCTAAACACATTCTGAAGATCTGTTTGAGCTTGTACATACCTATGAAAACCAATACTTTATTCTAGTTAATAAAGACTGTAGCATATTCTTATAAATTTTGATTCAGCTGAATGATTTTTAGTAGTTATAACCAAATAGAACTATGCTACTATTGATCATTAAAGAGGGTTCTAAATAACAAATGAAAAGCTTTACCCTTTTTACACAAAGGTGGTTATTTCAAGGGGAAGGCAGAGCGGAGTGGAGTGACAGGGTGCTTTCGCAGGCTGGTGGCAGGGAGAGAGGCCATATGAGTCTGTGGGGGGGGGGAAGCAGGCCTTATCACAAGACATAACATTTTCCCCCCATTATTGACTGAGAGAAATAAGATACATTTTAGTTTTTGCAGTATTATTAACAAGTATTACTAACATATGTATTAGCTTATAGATTATAACACATTTTAAATATATTTACACACATATACTTCAGTATTTGAGCTTTTGAAATACAATCAAGTCTAAGAGGCATATTTTTAGAAACTGGCAGCTGAAGAAGGCCTTGATGCAAAAGAGAACCAGACAGATAGATAAAGAATTCAATAGTGGGATGAATGTACTCCTTTTGGGGAGGCACCTGCTTATGCAGACTGAAGGTCAGCAAAAGCTGAAAGGGGTAACTAAGCTGATAAAGAAGACAAGACAAGAATTTGGCACTGTTTAGCAAAATGGGAGGTTAGAATCTGTTTGATCGGCATTTTGAAATTGCTAATGAGAATTAAGAAAGCACGAGGGAAAAGTGTGATTATGTGCGTGATCATATATGCTGTAAATATGGGGACGGGGGCATGTAACTTCTTAGGCAATTCTGATAGGGTTGTAACCTCTGTCACCCTAACCAATGGGGTCACAGGGGAGGGAAAACTTGCGTCGGGGTAGGGAATAAAACGTAAGGTATTCAACATGGGGGGGTCCTCTTTTATGGGCACCCTCTTCTGCAGAAATTACAATAAATGTGATTCATTTGATCCTATGCCTAATTTCTTTGTGAGTTTTCTTTTTCTCTGAGTTATTTACCACATTGACTAAGGCCATTTCCACACCAAGAGTGTTATAGCACTATTATTCTACTTTCAACATCCTACGGAATCCTGGGATTTGCAGTTTAGGGAGGGGCCTTTGAGGCAAACCCCAGGATTCCATAGAATGTTGAAAGTAGAATAATAGCGCTATAACATTCTTGGTGTGGAAATAGCCTAATTTTTCAGTACATAGTGAGCTGAGATGACACATGGAACAGAAAGACAGGAGTTTTATTACTCCTTCTAACTTTGATCTGTGATGATGTAAACTTCTGAAAGCTATTAATAATATGTAGCTAAGTTCCATTTAAAAGCCTATTCCTACCATTTATGGCAGCATGAAACGGCTGCCCCAGCAAACAGATGGAGAGTGGCAACAAGCTGCTTGGGGCCATGTGGCCTATCTTACATCTCCTAATGTCACACATTGCCTTCAGGAATAATGCAAGATGCTGAACCATCCTGCCAGAGTGGCATTAAGTTTAAATTCAGTCTGATTTACTTCTGAATTTGGAATAAGGAGAGGAGAAATCTTACTTTTCCCCTAGGCAGCAACATATCTCTGACCATTTCTTTCATTTGCTAGCAAGTTACATAATTATTTATCTTACATAACATCATACACAGCTGTTCACAGCTTTGTTTTTGGCAGGAGATGAAATTAGAGAGCCTGGCATGGGGACTGAGTGGTTCTACATGTATATACTTGATAATCCAATTGTAATGAATTGTTCTTCAGCTCTGTGCATGACTTCTTTCTCTATAGGGGAATTATATCTGCTTATTGTCATCAGCCAGGAACCAAAGAGGCATCCTTGCCTTTAAAACTGCATTTTATTATTCAATGTTATTTATGCCTGTTGTCACTTTACAAAACTGGATGTGACATGGGTATCACACTCATAGCTGGCATAAGAGATTTTGATGCCTAAAAAGCCCGGACACCGCAACTATCCTATTAGTTCTGATCATTTTAGCGGATTTTTTTAAAGTCTTGGTGTTACATTTTGGTGCATTTTTTTTAAAAAAAAATAGGGGCACCATTCAGATATCAATTTATACCTTTATCTCCTCCCTCTCTGGTCTCATCTGCCTCCTGAAACAAGTTATTTCACCTTGCTATATTTCAGGGTCAGATCTGATGTCTCCAATTCATATGGAGTAGAAAGTGTAAAGTAAATTTCAATCCATTCACATTTTCGGAACATTTCTGGAGATGCCCGATCTGGCCACAGTGAGGCATGCCTTAGTTACATCCCTATTTGGATTATTGTAATGTGCTCTATGTGGAGCTGCCTCTGAAGGGTGTTTTGGAAACTTCTGTTGGTACAAAGAGCTACAGAGTGTTAACTGGGGATCATACAACTCCCCCATTCCAACATATTCATTAGCTTCCAGTCTGTTTCCAGGAGCATCCATAGTGCTGGTTATGACCTATAATGCCTTGTACTGCTCTGACAGACTACATTTCCCCTTATGCCTGCCAAGACTCTGATGTAACTGTGATTTAAGCATAAACTTTGAAAGCACTAGATATCCCTTTGTGATATCAAATAATTTGACCTTTCCATGGCACCCTGGCACATGCATTTGTAAAAGGGTCCTCAGGAAACACACAAAACAAGGAGCAGCCGTTTTATGACCGGAATTCCAACTTCTCTGTCTCAGGCGGGCACTTCAAAGCCTTGGTGTTGTTCTGAGGATCTATTTCTTTCATCTCACAAGGTGCCTGATTTGCGCCCATAAATAACAAGACCATAATAAGTGCCCATATATTGGCACTTGGGCTGCATGATTGATTTTACCACGGATGTTTTGATCCACTTCTAAGCCTTTTGGTGCATTTCAAAGCTAACTTTGTTCTTAAAGTTTATGACATGAATCTCAGGCACAATTTCTGTTATAAAAACCCCTAATTCTGATAGTTGAGCTGAGCCGCATTTTGAGTTTTATCCCGCTTTGCTGACATTCTGTATAGCGAGCTCCCCAAGGAATCTACTGAGCCTCATTTCCTTCAGCTGTTCAGGACTACCTGATCAGGTGTCGTATTATTTAAAATCATTTCCCTTTCCTACTTCTTATTTAGTTAGTGGTGTGTTTGTTTGTCTTATATGTTGCTTTTCAATAAAAACATTAACTGGTTTATTCTGTAAATTGCATGGCTCATTGACCTGCCTCTGTAAACACAGGGCTAAAAGACCCCCACTATAGTTACCCTACCTCTTAGCTAACCAGCAAGTGGGCTCTAGTTAATTTCCCATCTGTGTTAATATTTGGATATTTGGGTGTCCTTTCCAGCACCCCTAAATACAGGGTAACACTGAGATCTGCTAAAGAGCCTTTTCTTCCAGCCCCACCATCTTAAGCTTCATGTTGATGGGAATGCAAGCTAGGGCCTTCTTGGTGGCTGCCCCTAAACTTTGGAATTCCCTCCCTCCCTCCATCTTTTGGCAGGGGAAGATGACTTCTTTTTCTTCTTTGGACAAGGACTTGTAAAAGGGTCCTGTACTATTTAAATTGTACTGTTTAACATATAAATTAAAGTGTATGTCTTGAATCATTCTTTTTGTTGTTGTTGTTGTTAATTATAATCTGATTTTCTGTATGTTTTTAACTATGCTGTAATTACTTTGATTTCTAAGCCCCCTTGAGTCCCAATTCTAGGGAAAAGGCAGGACAAAGATAAAGCTAAGGACAACAACAACAATGTGTACAAACAGTTGCAGAGTATCTATGATTGTCCATGGTCTCCTAACTTGCAAAGTGTGGGTTCTATTGAGGACTGATGTTCATGAGGGTGGGTGAGGGTGGGGAATGACATCTGCAGCTTTTGCCAGGCAACAAAATCCCAGGTCTGTGCTTGGCTTGTGAGGCACTAAAATGAACTGGACAAATGCCTGGATAATAGGTTTATTGACAACAATTAATCTAGATGATTAAGGGGAGTACAATTGCAGCTGGATCAGTGGCCATTTCTGCACTATACTGTTATAGTGCTGTTATTCTACTCTCAACATCCTATGGAATCCTGGGGTTTGTAGTTTAAGAAGAGCCTGTAGTTTAAGAAGGGGGTTGGCGCAGTGGTTAAATGCCAGTACTGCAAGCCACAAACCACAAGGTTGTGAGTTCGATCCTGCCGGGCCCCAAGGTTGACTCAGCCTTCCATCCTTTCGCAGGTCGGTAAAATGAGTACCCAGCTTGTTGGGGGCATGTATAGAAAAATGTTTCGAAATACATGCTAAGTTGTTCGCCGCCTCGATCCATATGGAGAGGCGGGATACAAAAAAAAAAAGAGCCTGACCCTGAATCTCCAGTGTTCATGGGCCATGTTTAGGCCGGAGATGAAGGTACAAATTCTCATTTTGTAGGAGTCTCAGGCCATTTCCGCACTAGCCTGCTATAGCGCGATGATTCCACTTTCAACATCCTCTGGAATCCTGGGGTTTGCAGTTTCGGGAGGGGCACAAGGAAAGCACTGTGCGCAGAGCTCCAGCTCATCAAGTAGAGGAGCAGCTTGATGTAATTTGAAAAGCTTCATTGATTTGTTGCAGACTCTTCAGGCAGGAATGTAGGTACAGCATTTACTTAGCTGGATTCCCTCTCATTATGTTGCCAGGGCTCACCCTCCGCTCTGCATCTATCTTCTGGCTAGAAGCAAATAGTCTAGGTTAAATGCTCCTTATCTCATCGTCCTAAGTGAAAAGGAATAACATTTCATTTTGATTTGGGAACAACCCCTTACCTAAGACTTTTCTTATTGCCGCCTTACACTGTTATAGTGCTATTATTCCACTTTCAACATCCTGTGCAGTTCTGGGGTTTGTAGTTTCCTGAAGCCAAAGAGCTCTCTGGCTGAGAATTCTAAATGCCCTTCCCTAAACGGCAAACCCCAGGATTCCATAGGATGTTGAAGGTGGAATAATAGCACTCTAGCAGCATAGTGCGGAAATAGCCTCTGTCTCAGATTTGGGCCCAGAAATCTCAGGGACTATCGCTTACTGACAGCCTTAGGTCATTTCCGCACTAGCCTGTTATAGCGCGACGATTCCACTTTCAACATCCTCTGGAATCCTGGGGTTTGCAGTTCCGGGAGGGGCCAGCCGGCCCCTCCCGAAACTGCAAACCCCAGGATTCCAGAGGATGTTGAAAGTGAATCGTCGCGCTATAACAGGCTAGTGCGGAAACAGTCACAAAAAGGTATCGAGGTTGATAACAGCGGTGGGAAACATTCTTTTTCCGACTAAACGTGCACAGGAGTGCCCTGGAAGCTGGACGACACCATAGCAAGCTAGATTTTTTAAACAAATTACAGTGTTCTCAGAATTACACCCACTTCTAGTCTGAGGAAAGTGTAGTTCACGGCTGGTGAACGTATGGTCCTCCTAATGATGTCGGGACTATATACCCCTTCCCATTAGCCAAGGGCAGATGGGCGTTGTAGTCCAACAACATCGGAAGGTCCCCACGAATTTCTCACTCAGGAGATATTCATTTGAACTCCCGAAGAGGTTTCCGAGTCCTCTCAGCAGGAGGCAACTGACAAAGGGGGAAGGGGGAGCTTGCGATGCCGCAGGATTCCATAGGACGTTGAAAGCGGAATCATAGCGCTATAACGGTCCAGTGCAGACATGGCCACAGTGCCATTATTCCACTTTCAACCTTCTGTGGAATTTCTGGGGTTTGTAGTTTCCTGAGGCCCAAGAGCTCTCCGGCGGAGAATTCTAAAGGCCCCTCCCTAAACTGCAAACCCCCGGATTCCATAGGACGTTGAAAGCGGAATCATAGCGCTATAACGGTCCAGTGCAGACATGGCCACAGTGCCATTATTCCACTTTCAACCTTCTGTGGAATTTCTGGGGTTTGTAGTTTCCTGAGGCCCAAGAGCTCTCCGGCGGAGAATTCTAAAGGCCCCTCCCTAAACTGCAAACCCCCGGATTCCATAGGACGTTGAAAGCGGAATCATAGCGCTATAACGGTCCAGTGCAGACATGGCCACAGTGCCATTATTCCACTTTCAACCTTCTGTGGAATTTCTGGGGTTTGTAGTTTCCTGAGGCCCAAGAGCTCTCCGGCGGAGAATTCTAAAGGCCCCTCCCTAAACTGCAAACCCCCGGATTCCATAGCAGGTTGAAAGTGGAATCATGGCGCTATAACAACGTAGGGCGGAAGTGGCCCACAATTTAAGGCTGAGGGGCGGAGGAGCGCGCTCCCGCGGCCAATTTGGCGGGCACCCTGCGGGAGGAATGGCGACCTCTCCCCTCAGTCACACACCCCTATCCAAGAGGCGTGGCATTATGACGCAGGATGCCGTGACCCCGCCCCTCACGTCCTAGAGGGCAAGGCGGGCGACGCGGCTGCCGGCGACATCGTCGCCGCCGCCGCAGTTGCAGTTGGGGGTGGCGGCGGCGCGTGCCCGGCGCGCTCTCACCTCGCGGGCGGCGGCGGCGGCGGCGGCGGCGGAGGCGGGCGTCATGGCGGCGGCGGCGGCGGCCGCCTCGCGACGGGCAGGCCTGCGGCTGGGATCCCGGGTGGCTGGTGAGGAAGCCGAAGCGCGAGCCGGGCGGTAATACCCGTCCACGTCGTCGTCGTCGTCGTCGTCGTCATCCCCTTTCTCTCCCGCTTCCCCGCCAGCCGCCCAGAGACGGACAGGAGGCGGCGGGGTCTCGGGGATGGCGGCCCCGGGCCCCCCTCAGCCGCCGCCCCAACGGCTGGGCCCGCGGCTCCGGGTCGGCGCGGAGGTGGCGCTGCGGGTGCCCAGCCTCTTCCTCATCGACGCCATCTTCAACTCGCCGCCGGTCTTCGCCGGCGATTCCCTCTGGACCAGCCTCCTGGGGGGGCTGCTGCGGCTGCTGGGTGAGAGGATCCCCCGAAACCCCCTCCCCCTCCCCCTCCCCGGTTGGGGATGAGCCAGAAGGATTCGCTCTTATTTCCCTCATGGAAACTCAGGCCATTTCCGCACTAGCCTGTTATAGCGCGATGATTCCACTTTCAACCTCCTCTGGCATCCTGGGGTTTGCAGTTTCGGGAGGGGCCGGCAGGCCCCTCCCGAAACTGCAAACCCCAGGATGCCAGAGGAGGTTGAAAGTGGAATCATCGCGCTATAACAGGCTAGTGCGGAAATGGCCACGAGTTTGTCCATGTCGTTCGTTGGCCTTCTCCCGGTTACACCAGAAAAGGGGGGGCATATTGTCTCCGGTCTCACCCCCCCCCCAAAAAACCCCTGCCTTTCTCCTTTGGAAATAGTGTTTGAGGTAGATATTTTAATTTTATCCTGACAGGGGGCTCAAAGTGGCTTGGAAACATTTCGAAACAAAGTCCAACGAAATCTTACCTGAGAAAAGTTACCAAACGGTGAAATATTAAAACACACCCTCCCTTCGCATAGATATCTGTGCTCCTTCGCCATTGCCTCCTTTCTTCCTCTTCCCGTGTGGTAACTTTTCTAGTAGTTCACCTTTTCTGCTTTGGTGGAAGAGAGGAAAAGAGGGGGAAGTTTCCTGGTATTTTTTTTTCCGGGTCCCCTGCCTTCCAGAAACTGGTTCGCCTTTCTCCTTGGTAGTCTACAGCTGCACCATATCTTTTGCAGGCTGTTTTTATTTTCCCAAAGACAAGTAGTTTCTAATCCCTGGTTAACCCATAAATATGTGTTGAAATGGCGAGAGGGAAGACATCTAGGCCATTTCCGCACTAGCCTGTTATAGCGCCATGATTCCACTTTCAACCTCCTCTGGAATTCTGGGGCTTGTAGTTTCCTGAGGCCAAAGAGCTCTCTGGCTGGGAATTCTCAATGCCCCTCCCTGAACTGCAGACCCCAGGATTCCATAGGATGTTGAAAGTGGAATAATAGCACTAGAACAGGCTAGTGCGGAAGTGGCCCTAGATTTGTGCCACTGTCCGTTGAGTAGGCTGCGTAAAGGAGGTTGATGGGTAACATCTGAATAGTCTCACCTTGACTAGGTTGTTTTGTATCATTCTCACATAAGAAATTTCTTACAGAAAACCTTTCCTATATCTTGTCATACTTCTCTCCTAGAGATATCCTGGAACTGTTAGAAAAAAACTTTTGGTTCTCTTCACTCATTTGTTTTGCTAAAACCTAAGAGGTATCATTTATTTAAGGCTGATGTCTGCATCTCTTGTCCTGCGGTTATAAGCTACGTGGCCCTGTCATAAACTGTTGCTTTAAAAGGACTTGTTTGTAGCTGCTAAAATCAGGCTTAAAAATTAGTGACAGTTTAGTAATACTTAAAGTTAGGGAGTCCCCAACTTTGGATTTATTTTTTTTAAAGACTCTGATTAGCTAAACATTTACTGGGCACAGCTTAGCAAGATTATTTGGTTGACCTTTTATGGTCTTGCTTTGGATGAACTCAACCGCTTATCTGTAACCTTGTGTGTTTCAGTATCTTTTCAGGTATGAGTCTGCTGAGAGTTAGATAATGGTAGAACTCGTTTAAGACTTTCGTTTCAGATGTAATTTGTTGTATGTCTAAGTTGTTTCCAGCTTACAGTAATTCTAAGACAAGCCTATCACTGGATTTTCTTGGCAAGATTTGTTCAGAAGGGGTTTGCCTTTGCCTTCCTCTGAGGTCACCCAGCGAGTCTCCATAACCCCTCTCCAGAGTTGTAGTCCAGTGTTCAAGCCGCTACATTACTCTGCATCTCCAAACATAACCAGCTTCCTTTAAAAACAGCGATTGTGTATACAGAAAATAGTGTTGAAACAAGTTGATAATACGTGGAGGTTGCACAAGTATTTCTTCTTCAGTGTGTTCATTTACTGGAAAGCCACAACCAGGCAGATCAACAAAAGTGTGTGATTCTCACCTTTGACATGATTTGCGTGTTCTTCCTCCATAATCAGGCTGTCCCGTTCAGAAGGAATCATAGTTCCTTTGGCCTGTAAATCAGGCTTGAAAGTAGCCACTCAGTTGCAGTAAGATTGTTTTCCAAGTGACAAGAAGCTTTGGTAAACAGGACAACACTGGATTCTATTTTTTTTTTCTTTCAAGTTTCTTTTTTTTGGAAGAAATTACACCATGTGTATTTGTGACCTGCAGTCTTGTCAAAATCATCTGCTAATGAGCCTAGTGGCTTTTTTTGTAATGACTGCACAACCCCTAAATCATAACACTTCTCTAAAAATAAAAAATAAAAATTTAGTAGCAGAGGTTATCTGACATTTGTCTACCCATACTCCTCATTACTTCATCTTCTGTATGTCACGTACCTAAATAAATCTGGCTGAATTAACTTGTCAGCTCTGATTAAATTTGGTAGAGAAGCCGTCAAAACTTTGCATGTGTGTTGACTTCACCTGCAGCTTTATTAGCATGACAAGCCTGCTGGTAGGCCCTAGAGGGCACTTACACCATAGTGGAGATTCTGTGTATGACTTTTATCTATGAACTTCTTTTGACTGTTCCTCATGTCCCCAAAACATTCAGAAGATCAAAATGTGTCTGAATGGTGGTAACAATTACTGTTAAACTTTACTGGTAAAAATACTTACCAAGTTTAGGGATAAACTGATTGCAGAAAGGTAACGAATGAAATCATTTTTTTAGCAATAGTGGGGAGAGGAACTTTTAGTAGTGTTATTTTACAATAAAGTGTTTTCACACTGTCAAGATTGCTACCAACTTGGATGGTTTTAAAAGGATTTGGATAAATTTGTGAATGATGGGACCATCAGTAACTGCAAGTCAGGATTGTGTGTACTGCGTTACATATCATTCCCAGTGTAAGACACTATGTTCCTGTATATTGGTCATTGTGGAGTGTATGACGGAGGGTGCAGTTGCATATATATCCTGCTGACATGCTTCTCATAGATTGGCCCCTGTGTGATGTTGAACTGAAGGGATGGCATTCAGACTGCACAATTATAATGCAATATTCCATTTTAACTTCCACAGCAATATCCTGTGGAATCTTATCGTTTTTAATTCCGTGAGGCACTACAGCATGCAGGCTGAGAATTCTAAATACTTTTCCTTAAACTTCTAGGACTCCATAGGAGTGACCCACGGTAATTAAATTAGAATCATAGCACTATAACTGCATAGTGTGAATGGGCCTTAGATAAACCTTTGGTCTGAGTCAAGATACCTATTTTATTTCCTTGGTGTTGAATCCAGATTTAGTCATTCTTAGAATTAATCTGATGGAATGAATGGGACAATTATTCATGATTAATTAAGTCCCATTAATTTGAATGGGCCTACTCTAATTATGTATAAGTTTGGATTCAACTAAAAAATAAAATATCTTAAAAAGAGAGTTGGGATTATATTCAGGGTGCTTTACTTCACTTTTTTATGTCACTTCTCTGTGACTGAGGTGGTTGGACTGTAAACCTCTCCAAGACCATGTCTTGTTCGCTCTGTCCAAAGATGCACGAGAATTGCATACTTTGCAACTGATCTGTGTAAATGAGATTTGCCAGGTCCATCTCTGGATGATCTCTGTTAAGAGTACAATGATGAGATTAAGTGATTAGGATAACCTGAGAACTGTGTTTCATTGCTTGCTTTCTTGAACAGATTAAAGGTATGAAAGAGAAGCCCTTTTATTTGAGACTGATAGTTCTTTATCTCTTATGCTACTCATCTTTTAGGCTAACATTTGTATGGATCACTGCAGTATAGGAGATGGATATAGCTTTTGTTGGTAGATATATTTTCCTCCCCTTCAGTTTTAAAGTTGTTCACAGAGTAACTAAATCATGGAACTTTTAAGTCCTTTTGGAACTTTGAAAGGTTATCTGGAATCTAGTTCTGCTGTTGGCTCTGTCACTTATAAAGGAAATATTAAGGTTAACTACAGAGGAAAAAAGAAAGTGCAGTGAATGTTAAAAGGCAGATGTAACAAACTTTTCCTTAAACTGTCTTTGCACTGGGGATTATTATGTTAAAAAGCTTGTCTAATTTTGTTATTTGATGATAATTTTTTTAATTAAAATGACTCAATACAGCTTGATTTTTCTCTTTTAAACGTTTCACTGTAGACGCTTTTTTACACCACAGATCTATACCTTGTATCTACTTAGTAGGACCTGTTCAATTCAGTGTGACTTACAGATAAATGTGCATAATAAGGAGCCAGCATGATGTAGTGGTTTGAGACTTGAACTACAAATACGGAGACCAGGATTCAAATCCCTGCTCAGCCATGGAAATTCCTGGGTGATCTTGGGCAAGTCACATTCTTTGAGCCTCAGAGAAAGGCAAAGACTGACCCTTTCTAAACAGATCTTGCGTAGAAAACCCCTTGAAAGGTTCGCTTTAGGATTGCTGTAAGTTGAACTTGAAGATGCACAACGGCAACATGTGTAATAGGGGTGGGCAAAGTGCAGCTCTCTAGATGCTGTTGGACTTGTATTCCCATCTACCCTGGGCAGCATAGTAATAGCAAGTATATTTCCATGCCACTTATCAGCTAAGTGCTCGCTAAGTGGTTTACAATGTGTTAGCTAATTGCCCCCCACAAGCTGGGTACTAAGTTTACCCACCTGAGGAATGATAGAAGGCTGAGTCAACCTGGAGCCTGGCAGGGTCGAACTCACAGCACTGTGGCTGCAGTACTGGCATTTAAAACCACTGTACCACCAGGGCAAGTGATGAGGAATGTCAAGAATCACCATTCAACATCTGGACGGCTGCACTTTGCTCACTCTGATGTACAGGATTGCAGCCTGTATGACTTTCTAGTCTAGGATGCTTTCTTGCATCTGACATGCTTTTTTCTGCCTCCAATCCAGGTAGTGTTAGTGGTGCCTAAATTTCATTGCAGTCAGTGGTATTTGAATTAGCTATGGCAATTGTTCCATATGGAAAGCTAGGCATGACTAACTCTTTCTAGATTGGGCTCATGTCCAGTAAGCTAATTGTGGAAGAATTTACTATTAAAACTTCAGTTTTTGGTAAGAGCTGGAGTCCCTGTTGTATTGTACAGTATTACAAATGGCCAGACTTCTTGACAATTCATGGGCGTTGGTTGTGAGAGTTCTATCTGGTCAACTGTCGTAATGAGTTATAATGGGTGCTCTTGAACTAAACTGGGACATCTGGATGTGCTAGCCTCTTCTAAGAATGAATAAGATGTTTTGTAACTCTGACTCATGAGTTAAGTCTGGATAAGGTTGCCTGATGCCCAAAAATGTTCTCTTGGTATCTGATTACACCATAACATAGCACTGATCAAATCACAGTATGTGAGTTAGAAATTGCAGAACAGAAATTTGAAGGGATAATCATATTATGACAGTCTATACTATCTTGTCTCCTTTATTTCTAGGACAAATATTTGGTAACATTAGGGAAGAAAATGTATTATTCTGTATCAGGTCCTACATGAACTGTGTTTGATGAGATTTTGAAGTGTTATCAAATTTCAGAATTTGCTCACACATTGTGTGGCTTATTGTAATTACGAAAACTACAATGAGAAATTAGATGGAGCCAGAATTACTGCAAAGATGTGTAAAAATTGTGATAGTTTGTATGTTTTTGGTGAGAGTATGATAAAGAGTTTTGTTTCCGAATGTTGTAACTTTAGGGCTAAATCAGAGGGTACTCCCATCAGTCCTAGCCAACAAAACCATTGATGAGGAACAGTAGAGTTAAAGGCTAAAACCAGCCAGCAGCGGGGGGGGGGTTAACAGATTTGCTGTGCTTTAGCTAAACCCAGTTGTTAGTCCCAACTACAGTACACCCATTAAAACAATGGGATTTTGGTAGTTCACTATTTACATCAGTTCCGTTGAATTAGTGGTTTAGCCTAGTTGTCTCTTGTGAGATTATCTTGAATAATTTGTGTAATTGTACAAACTAAATATTAGAGAGCTAGATCATAATGTCTTCTGTACTTAGGTATGTGCACTGTTATGAAGCCCTATAGACTGTAACAATTGCATAAGTCTCTTTTGCCTGTGTGTGTGTGTGTGTGTGTGTACGTGTGCACACTTGCAAGTTTCCTGTAGACTTATGGCAACCCCATGAATTCCATAGGGTTTTCTTAGGCAAGGAAGACTCAGAGATGATTTTGCCAGTTCCCTCCTCTGAAATATAGGCTGCAGCACCTGGTATTTGATGGCAGTCTGTCATCCAAGTACTAATGAGGGCGGACCCTGTTTAACTTCCAAAATCAGACAGTTCTGTAATTCTGTCCATGCCTCATTTTCAAAAGTAACTTGGGTTGATCTGTCCACTGATGACTTCCATTAGCCAGGTATGTGACTATGGCTAAGAGAGTTCCTCTTTTATAACATAGATTGTGTTAGCTAGTGTAATAAAATCGTTATTAGAAAAGGCACTACCCGAGATATACTTTCAATACATTTCACAATAATATTTCTAAGAGTTAACAATAAACATACTTTTTTTCTCTTTAAAGTCTGTACAGTCATACAAAGCATAGAAATCTAGAAGGTTATTTTCTACTCCTTTTAATTAGGCTAATGACTCTGTATCTTTCACTAAGAGATTTCTTTGTATAAAGAGCAATGTTGCTTCCCACCCCTTTATCAGGAAGTTAGAATTGGATAGCCTTACACTACATTATTCAGAGCCATCTTCACTGATCGCAAGCCCCATGGGTTAGATTTAGACTTAGTTGTGCTTGGAGTACACCCATTGATTCCAGTGATCTGCTTTAAGTGTGAGTAAGTATGGATTCAACCCAGTATATGCCAGATGGAACGCAATACAATATTCTGGTTACTTTCACATTTACTAATTTGACAGATTCAGGACAAGCATGTGACTTTCCTAACCCTTTTCTTGTATCCGAAGGACAAGATTACAATTCAAATCCTTATTCTTTGGAAATCTTGTTCTCTTTAAACCTTTATTGGAAAGCTGAACATGAGTCATCCCAGATAAACCCTTTCTTTTGATCTATGTTTAGTATATTTCAAAAACAGTTCTTGGAGTGGCTTCTCACTGCTTTTCTCCCTGAGACAGTGTAAGTTTGTCTCTATATCCAGTAGCTAGTGCAATTGAAAGGTCAGTGTTATAAACAAGTTATTTTAAGCTGGAAGAGGAGGTGTGATCTTCTGCTCGACCTGAGCCCGCAGCCATTTGCCTTGAATGAACCAGTGGGTTTTTAAATCCATTTCTTTCCCCAAAGTAGATGGCAGGGAAACCTGTCAGGGCCAATGTCCAGGAGCTGGAACCCAGTAAATGTCCTAAACACATTTATTTGTGCTGAACCCAGATAACTGCACAGCCAGGCCTCCATATCCACAGATTCTGCATCCATTGATTCAACCAACCATGGCTTGAAAATATCTTCTCCCCCCTCAAAAAAAAAAAAAAATTACAAAAAGCAAATTTTATACAAGGGATGCCATTTTACCACACCCACATGATGGGATTTGAACATCCGTGAATTTTGGTTCCTGTTGGAGGGAGGATCCTGGAACCAAACCCTAGTGGATAATAAGGGCCCACTGTACTTGTTTTCGTGACCATCCTGTGCTTCTAAATGATTTTCTTTCCAGTCTAAATGTATGGATGGAAAATGTATAATCCTTAGTTCTTGCATCAAATAACTTTCTTCCCCTGCCACTTCTAATATATTTTAGAATACATTCATACTGCCTTTCAGCCAAATACAGGGTTTTTTAAAATTAGATTTTGTTTTCTGTATCCATTACTTCAAGTACAGTGCCTTCTTGATTAACGACAGACTTCATAAATAATTATTGTAAGCTATGTAGGCTAAATTCTAGCTTAGGTTCATGCTTCTTCCACTTTGATTTAATCTGATGACCTACCCTACCAAGCATAGCCCAACAGAATTTAAGGGTCAATTTTGGCTGCCTGCCTGAGACAACAGAAATAGGAGGCCCCTTAAAGACCTGGTAAGACTGTAGTAGAAGGTTGGCAGGCTGTGCCCAGCTTGCTACTTGAACAGACTTACTTTAACATGAATAAAACTGGATTTTCAGGGCACCTTACCATTGTGATGAACGATATTAAGAATTCTCAGTCCTCTTAGATATGTTATTCCTCAAAAGTTGATAGGAGGTTTTCCCTATCTGGTCTGCTGTCAGAAACTATGCATTAATCAGTCTACAGACCAAATGTCTTGAGCAGTTTTACCCAGAGGCAAGTATTTGTCTGTGTGCACACATGAAACAGTTTGCACCCTCTGTCCTGTGTTCCTTTGCATCTTGGTTTTGGTCAGTGTTTGAATACATTGTCGATAACTTTGAATCATTTTGAATATCATCAGCCCCCAAATTACGTAAAAATGGACACTGTAAACCATTGCTGGGAAACCTGCGGCCCTTCAGATGTTGGTGAATTCCTGTTCCTGTCAGCCTTAGGCATTGTAGCCAGTGATGAGATACAGGGGTAATTTATGTACATTTTGCAGGTTCCCGGTCCTCCAACTCTGCTGTGTATCTTCAGAACCTGCTGTATAACACAAATCCATTGTATGCCTATATGTTTAAATTTATCTTGAACCCAAGAGGAAGGAGAACCATAAGACCAAGATCAGTGGGTTTATTATGGTGGCAGTGAACCTGTGGCTTTCCAGATGGTGGACTTTGCTCCACATATCCAGTAGGTGCCCCACCTCCAGTTTATTGGCTACTTAAATTCATAGCATCTAGATGTTAGTGTCCAGGAAAATATATCAGTATATTTCATCAGTGATATACCTTTGGATTCTCTGTTATCACACCACAAGAAATGTCTTGTGGTATAAGAAATCTGTATAAGAAATATGGATGATTTTATCAGGTTAAGAACAAATAGCCATTAAGTTGGAAAAACAAGTGCTCCTCATTGTTTGCCTGTGTAGGAGTGGGGAAAGACCACTCCATGTCACAGAATTAAAGAAAAATTATTCAATAAATAGGCTGTGGTAGGTTCATTCTGTCCCAGTATCCTACTAATCTGTTTATATAATGGAATCTTAAAATCTACTTTTTGTAATATATAATGCATACATGCCAGTTTTTGTAAGACATCTGCATATGCTGGCAAAGATTAATCACAAAGTTCAAGTCCCCATTTTGTAGCATACCATTGTTACTAGGAAGAGATGTGTTGACACAGAAGCCACTTGTAGATGTAGTGGTGGTGTAAAGGGCATCATCCAATAAATGCTTAGTCACTGCCACTGGAACTTCTTGTCCCCCAGTATTTTGTTCCAGCTGCATACATAGAAGTTGATTTACTTGGAAATGGGAAGTTAGTTTTTATTGAGATTGCTTAAATAGCATGTAACTTGTGAACTATAGCTTTCTTTCAAATGGCCTAAAAACAGCTAAGAACTCCATTTTTGAAATTGAATATATTAGTTACTTTAACCGATTGAGCAATTGCTAACTATAAAATGTACATACAACTTACCTATTTTTCTTTTTTTCTTACAGCTGTCTTTGTATCCACTGTTGTTCTGGTTCTGTCCCAAAGAGCACTTTTCAAGTTTTATAAGATCAGCTCTGCTTTTCTGCTAGCAGCAACATCAGTGTTGGTGAACTATTATGCTTTTTTGCACATAAACTTCCACAGTGCCTCTTACACAACAGCTTTTGGAGTCCAGCTCCTTCCTCATAAAGGACCTTCTTTATGGATGACTCTCTCTATCCTTCAGCTTGCCTTTGGAATTGGCTATGTTGCACTGTTAAATATCGACTCCATGTACTCCCAGCTAATCATTCTGGATTTATTAATTCCTATTGTTGGCCTAGTCATTGAATTACCTTTACACATCAGGCAGACTTTAGTCTTTACCTCAGGCTTCATTTTGACGTTCTACACTCTGGCCATTTTAGCTTCTAAGATGAAACGGTTCTACTACTCTACAAGATATGTGTATCTTCTTATAAGGCACATGTATCGCATTTATGGATTACAATTGTTGCTGGAAGATACATGGAAAAGAATTCGCTTCCCAGCTGTATTGCGTGTCTTTTGGCTAATGAGACTTACAGTTCAAGCTGTTGTGCTGACTTATGTTGTCAAAATGGCAGAAACTGATCCAGGCATGAAATTCTTTATTTCTTGGGACAATTTCTGGGAATTACTTTGTAGCCTTATTATCAGCGGGTGTGATTCTACTTTAACTGTATTAGGCATGAGTGCTGTAATTTCATCAGTAGCTCATTATCTTGGGCTTGGTATTTTGGCCTTTATTGGATCTACTGATGAGGATGACAAGAGGCTTGGTTTTGTGGCACCAGTTCTTTTTTTTATTTTGGCCCTGCAGACTGGTTTAAGTGGACTAAAACCAGAAGAGAGACTAGTCCGTTTAAGTAGAAACATGTGCCTTTTGCTAACTGCAGTCCTCCATTTTATCCATGGAATGACAGATCCTGTCCTAATGTCTTTGAGTGCCTCCCATGTGTCTTCATTTCGCAGACACTTTCCAGTTCTCTTTGTCTCAGCTTGCCTCTTTGTTCTTCCAATTTTGCTCAGTTACATCCTTTGGAACCACTATGCACTAAATACATGGCTGTTTGCTGTTACAGCATTCTGTGTAGAACTCTGCCTAAAGGTTATTGTTTCTATCACTGTTTATGTACTTTTCATGATTGATGGCTACTATAATGTCCTATGGGAAAAGCTGGATGATTACGTCTACTATGTTCGATCAACGGGCAATATTATTGAGTTTATATTTGGAGTAATAATGTTTGGGAATGGGGCTTACACCATGGTGTTTGAATCAGGAAGCAAAATCCGGGCTTGTATGATGTGCCTACATGCCTATTTCAATATCTATCTGCAAGCAAGGAATGGCTGGAAAACTTTTATAAATCGCAGGACAGCAGTTAAGAAAATCAACTCACTTCCTGAAGTCAAAGGAGAACGATTACATGAAATCGATGATGTGTGTGCAATCTGCTATCATGAATTTACCACATCTGCTCGTATAACTCCATGTAATCATTACTTCCATGCACTTTGCCTTCGGAAATGGCTCTATATTCAAGACACTTGTCCAATGTGCCATCAAAAAGTTTATATAGAGGAGAAGGAGAATGCAAATCTCTCCAATAACAATGGCTTTGTTGCACTTGATGAGAATGAACCAAATGAAAATCCTGCCCAAGGAGAAGCAGCTGCAGCCAATGCTGAAAATGAACTCAATGAAGATAATGACAGTACAGAGAGTGAGGAGGAAGAAGAAACGGAGAGCACAGCTCAGTGTGGTGTCACAGTGTCCGAACAACACTCTGACCATTGAACAGGACTTTCGCTGTTTTAAAATGTCATATACTGAACACTGTGGGTGTTTGTTAATAGTGAAGTTCAACAGTGGAATAAAACCTTCACTTCATCAGTGTGTATCTTAAGCACAAGAACAGTATCTGGAAATGTTAATCTGTGAATGGGTTGTCAATTTACTGTGATGTGCTACTGTAAATATACCTCTAATTACTGCTGGTCTCTTTTGTGACCACTTAATCTTTATGTACATTATTGTACATGGAATAAAGTGTTTTCGCATATTTTTTTAAAGAGTTGAACAAAACACTCCTTAATTGATGATAAAATGATAATGTGTATATTGTGTCAAGGTTACTGTACTTTGATAAACTTAAATGAGAGGTTTATAGGATATCTTGAAAATTAGTTTGTCTCTCAAGGAGGCACCCATTCGAACAGTGAACAAGAACTAGCATTCTGTTGTTTAACAATTCTGTCAAAGTATAGTTTCCAACAGCTATAATAAAGTTCAGGCTTCTGTAAGTGTTACCATTCCCGCTACTGTTTGTTTATGAAAGAGGAAAAAAGTGTGGAATTGAAGAAAACAACTTTTAAGGAAGTGTGAGGGAGGCAGCTTCACTGCCTGGCTCACCCTTCCTTCCTGCCTTCCTTCCCACCAGGGCTTGGTGAATAACCCCTCCCTAGGAGCCAAATCTGGTGGGAGTCCTGGACGCTTAGAGCAGTGTGCCTTTCTCAGCCACGGAAGGAGTATCTATTTCCCTCCTTGGATGAGATAGGCACACGAGGGACCGTGCCTGGCTGTGTCTCTCTCAGCCAAGGAAGGAGTGTCGTCTCCTTCCTCAGCTGAGAGAGGGAGAGACACTGGCTGGCAGTGGCAGCCATGGCCCTGGAGTGGATCGCAGGTCAGTGAAACCATGGATACTAGTCAAACGGTTACCGGGGGGGGGGTACTGTATAGGGAAGCTCAATCCAATCCACTTGAGTTCATGAGGTCGTAAAATAAACTGAATACTTGAAAGTAAATACTTTTAAGAATTGTCATTCTGGAGTATTGTGTACAGTATTGCAGAATGTGGTCATTTTAAAGCATTCCTGATATTTATTCAAGTTATACCCCACAACTTGCAAGCATATGTCTAAATAATGGTTTCAGACTTGAAACGGAGGACTTTAATTTTTTCATTTAATGAACAAAATTAATTGGACGTTTGAGAATACATGATCTGTTTTACATATCTGGAAAGAAGACCTTAATACTGTTGTTATACATAGTGTTGGCCAGTTCTAATGGATCTTCTTCACGTACTGCTGCCAGTATTTCCAATATTTGGCTAAAATGAAACAGATGTTGTATTAGAAAGGATGCCAATTATAGAAGATTCTGGTATTATTTTACTGTTTTATGACCACAGGAAACTTGTAAAGTGGTTATGGATTATATAAACAGTATTTAGGATTCCAGAAAACATTCAGGCTCAAACTTGGCAGTTATGTGCAACAGAGACACATAAATAGAGGCTGTGTGTAACTATCACATTGAACTGTCTTTGAGCAGAAATGGTAGGAACCTGGTCTCACCCTGGGCTTCCATACACCCTACTATCCTTCCATTCACAAGGCAGGGGGAAAAATACATAAGTTTCTGTTGTGTATAGCCCACAGTTTGTTATGTTCTACCAACCCAAGCTCTGGTGAATCTCAATATAGTTTAGTTTAAAGAAAGTAGTTTTGTTACATACAATTGGAAACTGACTTGGAAGTATAAGTCATAATTCAGATTAACTACAGTTTTCTGGCTTCCTTTGATTTTGCAAGGCTTCTGAAATTATTCCTGCTGCACCAGAGGAGAGTGGCATTACATAAAGCAGGGTACTGAGGGAAGGTTAGATCCATTCACATATTGTTACACAATGTGATGTCTAAATATAGTCAGGGCTATACACAGGTTCTTGAGTAAAGCGTCTTTGTAGCTTCACTACACAAAAAGGTAGATTACCATGCATTTAGCACTCATTAAAGGGACTGAAAGAGATGCAGTGCTGTATTATCAACAGCAAGACTTTATAACTGCTATCTTGTCCAATAATTTCTGTACGCTGACTGAGATCCCGCTTTGGGAGATGTATATGTGGGGAATAGACATGGCAAAAAACTAGGCAGTGTGGGATGCATTCTTGGTATTTTTTTCATTTTAAAAGGAAAAAGCAAGGAGTTAGCAGTCTTTGGAGAGCCACAAGTGCCCATGGATTGTATATGGCCTACTCCTATTGTAGGTGGAGATGCCAAAGACTGAAGCTAGAATAATCTGTATGCACAGCAAGCATGCCACCATTACACCCCCTACTAGTTCAAGGTTTGCTTGGTAATAGTGAAATATACTATATAGGGTTTTTTGTTTTGTTTTTGCCTACCAACCCAGAAACAACCCATACACAAAACAAACCAGCTTCTGATGTCTGGATACCATTATTTGAAGTCCTTTGCCTTGGACTGATGTTGGCCATTCATAGTGGCTGACTTTCAATTTGTGAACTGTGGCAGTATTGCTCTTAGTAGCAAAAAAAAAACAAAACCCACCAGTGGTGTTTAAAATATAAACAATCTCTTGTAATAATCAGTGAAGACAAAGGGGTAGTACAACTAGAAAAAAAAGTTTGAGATCACACCCCTGCTCAGAGAGAGCCATTTCCCCCCTTTTAGTCCTATAAAGCAGAGGAGAACAGAAGAATCTTTCTGCTCTTCAAATGAAATAAGGATTACAGAAAGCATGCTGATATTTGTGCTATTATGAACTATATCAAGGTTGCAGGCCTATACATGCTTACTTGTCACAAGCAACCCTGCGAACAACTGGATTTGTGTCTTAAGTAGAAATGCGTAAGACTGCACTACTGGTGTTACATTCAGTAACGTTCCCAGGAAGCCTGGAATTGGTAACTTGGTGAGATACTGAAGAATTCTCTACTGGAGAACAGTAGTAGTTCAGAGGAGTGGACTAGAGCTCTTTGGCAAAGAATTCCAAGTATCTCTCCAAACTACAAATCCTAGGATTCTGTAGGATAGAATCATGACAATTAAACCTAAATCCAGCTGTTAGTCCCAACAAAAGTAGACTCAAATGAATCACTTGGAACGTGGTAACACATTGGTAAGTTCCAGTGACTCAGTGTGCCTACTCTTGGCTAAGTGTTTGGATTCAGGACTTGATCTGATTCAGCAAGACAAATCCTAGTGTCTTAATTTACTGAAAAGTCGTTCTCTTGGGGAAGTTCAGATGGTACATCTTAGTGGGAACAATTTTCTGAGAAAGCTAGCAAACATGTCTTGCTTATTTATGTTAGCATTGTCATTCTTATATGGTATTAAAAGCTCTGCTTACAGTGAGTAATGACTAAGTCCCATTTAAAGCAATGGAATTTGAGTACATCATGACTCCTGCTGTTTGTTTCTGCTGGGATGCAGTCATCTCCAGCTGGATTGAAGCCTTGACAAATATTAAATGGCATACTCACATGATATGGCAAGGTTCATTTCTATCCTTCAAACAGTGTCCTGCTTCCCACTTTTTTTTTGTAGGGAAAGTAGTTTTTACATATTTTGATCCAGTGTGGGTATTTTTCACTCCACACCACGGAGCATCTAATTTAATTTAAAAAAAAAATAGAAATGAACTGCACTCATTTTATAATTGTTCATACGCAGATTTTAATCAGTTAAGACATTTCTTTCTTCCAACTCTACCCAGGTATCCTTTAAAAAAAAAGCTTCATTGCTTTAAAAAAATAGTTGCAGTTTCTAAATCTAGACATTACTTTTAAGATATTTTCCAGGTGTGAGTTAAGGACCAAAATACTTCAAAGCATCCAAAGATACTTCAGATCTCAAGAATTCAAAACTTGCAGCATTTGAGCCCAGTCACTAATACTCCTGAGAAAGCCAGTCATATGTTAATGAGTTATTCTGTCACAACTGATTTTTCTGGTCACTGTAGAAGACAGACTTGTGTTCTGATTGTATGATAACCAAAATCCCTCCTGATTTTTCAGTATGGCAACCCCTGCCTCCCCAATCTCTAGAAATATCCCCAAACTGCCATTTCTGTGTCAGTGAAAAGTGGAGGGAGTAGCAGAGAAGCAATCCATCCATTTTCCTATAGCTGGAGAGACATCAATTATATCATCAGGGACTGTTGGAGGACTCCTTGGAAGTCCCAAGGAATGCCTGTTGCACTGCCTCCAGCTAAAGGAAAATAGCTGGACACATCTCTGCTGCTCCACCATCTGTTCTCCACCAGTGTAGACACAGTCTTCTTGGTGAAGGCTCCCACACTGAAAAGGGGAAGGGAGGTATACTTGGAGACATATCGTAGCTATGTGCCAGAGGTAATGTCTCTTAGTGCAGGATCTTGGCCATGATTTCAAAAAGGGCTCACTGAAAAAACCTGAAGCCTAGGCCTAACACATAAGGTTCCATCTACTGAAGAGTAAACAGTATGAGGAACTTCAAAGAAATTCAGACAGGCTATACCAAAACCCAATGCTATTCTAGAGATTGCAGGTAATTATTATTATTTGGGGGACAGGCTGGCCTACTATCACACTCCCTGGCTTTCAAATAGAAAATTTCCAAGAAGTTTTTCTTCCTTACCACACTGCCAATGAATTAGATATCCTGATACAAAGAGATACTATATTTGGAGTGTTTCTCTTTTTCTAGAACATGCTGAGCTAAAGCTTGTGTTCACTCTTTTGTATAGGCAAGCCTTTGCAAAAACTGCAGAGCAAATGTGTCCCAGAGCTGAAGCAGAGTTTTGCAAAACAGTATTTATCAAAATACATACATACCTGTCTCTATCATTAATCTTTCACTGGGAATTGACTTCACTGTTTCTAAGCTGGTTTCTGTTTTCAGTGAACTGGAAATGGTTCAAAAACACTGCTTTAAAATATGGCAACTGCTCTGATTTGCTGAAGTTGTGTGTTCAAACAACATTTTTTATTCCTGCATTCATCACAGTGGGCATCTTTGCGCCAAAGTTTTTTCTCTAGTTCCACTGATAGCAGTGAACAAGCACTTAACTGTTCATTTTAGATGCCAATGATTATAGTAAGGTGTACAATCCAGTTCTAAGTATCCTTACCTGAACTTAAAGTTACTACTTTAATTTCTCTGGGTCATCTCTTTATGTGAAAGCCCAACTACGACTGAAAGCAGACATTGCATACAGTTGCCTGCAACTTCACTCATTTTATAGTGTGTCTTAGTTTTTGGACGGGCGTGGGAAGTGAAAGCTGTTTGCTCCCATTGACCTGGAAAACTCAATCCTTTTCCTCTGGCTATTCTTCTATTTAAAATTTTCCCCCAAGAAGAGCCATGTTAGGTCAGACCAAAGGCCTGTCAAATCTGTTCTGTTCACACAGTAGCCAATCAAATGTCTACAAGAAGGCCTCAAAGAGGACAAGACCTCTACAGCAGCCGCTCGCTTATGTTTCCCAGCAACTGGTAATTGGACATATATTATCTCTTATACTGGAAGCTATGTACAGATATGGTGACAACAAGCACTGATTGCCTTACCAGTCATGATTTGGGGAGGAAAGAAGCCAACCCCCCAGCTAGCTCACATGTGATGTGCAGTAAAACTGTAGAAAGAGCTCTGGCTGTGCACATTATTCTCCTGTTTGCACATACAAGATGTCTCCGAATCAATGCTAACAAGTTTAGGATTGACTGTTAGGTAATATTGCACTAGCAATTGTTACTAGAATTTACTGGTATATTCAAGTCTGGCATTTGACTCATAGTAGCACTTAAGAATATTTATGTGGGCCTCAAAAGCAAATGTAGTCCATCAACCATATATGAAAATGATCCAGGAACTTAATTTAACAAATAATCTGTTTTGTTACTTCCTAGGGGTTGCAGAAACAACACTTCTGTAATATTTACATACCCAACAGGCCATAACATATGGAGGAGATACCAGCTGTTAAAGCAGAGTTTCTCAGGCTGATGTCAGAAACTGGCATTTTTTCCCTAACATGCAAGGGATCAATATCTTTTTCCCCATTGGCTACAACTGTTTCTTTTCTAGAAGCTCTGAACCTGACAGCTGATGGCTTGCAGACTGACATTAATCCAGGGATCACCACTTTGGGTACCACTGCTTTCAAGCATCCACTCCATTTTTTAAAAGGTCTTTAAACCTCAGCCCTTATGCTTTAAAAATAACTTACCAACCATTTATTCCTATATAAAGATCCAACTCTATGATAGCTGCTGCCTCTTCTTTGGTACCATCAAAAGAATGTACCTGTAAAAAGCAATTATATGAATTTCTGGTCGTAAGGTAGGGGACTCTAAATGCATCTGAGTGCTCAGCCTCCACTTTACGTCATTCTTTCCCAGACATTTTTGCTGATGTTTCTAAATGAAAATTGACAGGCGTGCCCACACTAAAGCTGTAAGAATTTTTATCAGCATAAATGGGAAATTGTATTGATAAAAGCCAAACAATCAGGCAGTCTTGCAGACTGATATACAATTCAGTTCAGCCCAGGCTCTTGATTTAATCTAATTAATAAAAGATAATGGGACTAGCAACCTGATTCAACATAATTCACTCAACTGCCAGACTTAAAACCTGACAGAGAATTTGGTATTTTAATTCTTGAAGGATTAAGGTCTCCATTAAATACAGATGAGATACTGTGCTGATGACAGTAACATCATTGTCCTTATAAGATTATGGCTGGGATCCTGCTGGTTAATCCCAACTAGAGCAGGTCCATTAAATCAATTGTTGAATGGTGAGTCAGTGCATGGGAAAATTGAACTGATTCAATGGGTTTACTCTAGACAGAAGTAATGACAGGATTTAGTCCTTATACTATAATTATTAACTTAATCTGTTTATATCCCAAAGGAGCTTAATTTTTCACAAAGCAGCTTATATACTTTTTATAAGAAGCTTACAAAAATTAAAAGATAGAGATGAAATACTTATAGATAAAAATATTTAAAATGCTATTGTTAAAAAATAAACAATCCATACAATTATACAATTTTGAATATGTCAATTGAAAAGTTAATACAAAGTTAATACAAAGAGCACACTATTAAAAAGTTCCCCAAACTCTGTCAAAATAAGTTTTCAAAGAAGTAGCCATGTTCATCTCTTGCAACATAAAACAGAGGAAGGGAGGGAGAGGATAAAAAGGGAATGTAGCAGCACCTTTAAGACTAACTAGTTTTTATTTTAGCATGAGCTTTCGTGGATATAAACCTACTTCTTCAGAGGCACTACATAGTGACATTAAAACCTCTATTTAAAAAGTGTATTTAGACAGTTGTGGGAATAGGACAGAATGTAATAGGATCCAGAAAGACACAAATCCTAAATGTTCAAGGGGATGAGTGAGGTGATATAGATCTCTCAGATTGTTACTGTGGTTATTTAGTGTTGATAAGTTAAAGCAATAAATCTGCTTACCAAAAGTCAGTAAAATTTAGGGCTTGGGACATGATCTGCATCTTTCTGGATCCTATTACATTATTCCTACTCCCACAACTGTAAAATATGTTTTATAAATGGAGGCTTTAATATCACTCTGTACTGCATCTGAAGCAGTTGGTTTATACTCACAAAAGATCATGCTGAAATAAAAACCAATTAAGTCTTAAAAGGTCCTGCCATGTTACTTCCTTTCTTCCTTTTTATCCTGTCAGAATAAGAAAGGTTTTCATCTGCTAGTGGAAGAATCAGGAGGAAGCCAGCCTAACCTTCCTAGGAAAGGAGTTTCAGAAGGCCTCTCCTGTATTCTCACCAGATGTGACTGCCCAGACAGGCATGTTTAGGAGAATATGATCCTTCAGACAGCCTATGCCCAAGCCATACAGGGTCTTATTTATCACAAACAAGATTTTAAATTGTGCTCGGAAACATGTAGCCAGTGAAAGTTTTAAAAATGTAAAAATGCAGTTTTGTGCTCTCTAGAACCAGACCCAATTAACAGTCTGGCTCCAGCTTTTAGTACCAGCTAAAGTTTCTGAGCACGTTTCAACAGCAGCCCCAGGTAGAGTAATCTAAATGGGATGTAACTGCAGCCAGATAAAACATCTCTAGAAACGGGCGTAGCTAGCATGCTAGTTTAGATTATGCAAATGCATTCCTGGCCACTACAGAAGCATGAGCATCCAGGCTCAGGGCTACATTGGGATTATACATCAGGATTATACCCCAACTGTGAACCTGTGCCATCAGCGAAAAGGCAACTCCACACAGCACAGGCTGCCTGTTCCCTGATCACCCTTTTGACTGATCAGGAACACCTCTGTCTTGTCTGGATTAAGTTCACAAACAACCTATTATTGACAACAGACTGTGGTTTAGAACTAAAACAGTATTCTCAGCTTTAGATGAAAGCAGAAATAGTGCCGCATGTCATCGGCATACTGGTGGTTCCAGATCCCAAACTCCAGACAACCTCTCCCAGCAGTTTCATGAAATTTGTTGAAAAATTGTATCTGTGCTAGACTTAAGTGAAGAGGGAGGCCACTGTATTTCAACCACTGCCAGATTCATTTCATCAAGATCCCTTTCTTGCTAAGAGAGCACTCTGCTTGGGAGTTCCCAAATATATCTGGTCTGCACAAAGCCTTAGGAATGAGTTTGTAGAAGGAAGTTTCAGGAAGAGGCAGGAATAGCAGTGGGGTACAAAACCATCCACTGAATCCTAAACTGACTGCCACAACCACCACTCTTTTGTTCTGCTGTTTTGCTTCTGGATTGGTACTTGAGTGACCAACTGGTACTCCTGAAGGACCGAATCTGATCTGATTTTCTAGCTGCCAATTAAGGTCAGAACATGAGTCTTTTATCAAGAAACTTGTACTGAAAAGAATTTGTTTGATTCATATACATGCTTCCATTCAAATTTGGATTTCAGCTAGTTTTTGAATTGAAAAGCAGAGACTAAGCACTCTGCAGAACTGAGAATGGCAGACCAAACTTCAGGCTAAGTGGGCTGCACTTTGAAAAAAGTGAAGAAAAAAATTGCTGATGTCATGTGCAGACTGCAGATTTCCTTGAGTAATGAATGCTCTTGCAAAGAATCTTCTTAAGTCTCATGGGAAGTACAGAGAGATACTCACAGCCTATGCAAAATTTTAGCAACAACAGGATGCTGTATTACAAAAAAAAAGATGCTAGTGAAAATGAACATAAACAAATACTTATTTTAGACTTACCACTCCTCCCACAGATCTCTCTCTGTTTCGCCTCATTATATCTGCAAAAGGAGAATATTTTGATATTTAAAATCATAATGAGATACTTTCCCCCAATTTCTAAAAAATGCATTCGATTTTCTAAGAAAAAAAAAGCCCACCAACCTATGAATTCTGGATGTGAATTCCTACAGTGTAGAAACATTGGTAATTTCGTTTGCTCGGACAAATCAAATTGTTTCTCAAAATATCTGAAAGAAAGCAGATTTGCATTACTAATATAATTTCAGTTTTAGATCACCTGAATGAGACAAGTTTTTTGCAAAAGAACAGAACAGTTGTTTTTAGAAATTAGACTACAGAAGTAGGCTTGGATACAATGATGCCAAATTGAAGCACTTTCTATCCTATTATGTTCAATAGGAAGCTTAGGCCTGTGCCTTTGAAATTAACGAGGATGGAAAGTGGCTGGGTCATCTTATCGTTTTGCATGCTTTTTTCCTACCCCAAATAAGTGTGGCTACAGACAATGCAAAATATCCAAAATATTTACATTATATCCTCTTGTGAGCTAAACAAGCTGCAAAATCATCCCACGGTTCTCTATGTAGTTTGCAATGTCCTGTGAAAACTGTTGTTCCTATGCAACAATACAATATATACTGTATTTGCTGGTGTATAAAACGCACCTTTCCCCCAAAAAAATACTGTCTGAAAATGGGCTGCATGTTATATGTTGGTGTATCTTACACATCAGCAAATACTATTTGCTGGAAGATATATGCCGGCAAATATGGTACTATGCAGCTTCTACAGTATAAAGAACACTAGAAAATCAAGTATTTGTTGTTGATGCATGCCTTCAAATCATTTCTAATTTATGATGACCCTAAGGTGAACTTATTACGAGTTTTTTGGGGGGGCCTGAGAGTTATGTGACTTGCCCAAGATTACCCAGTGGGTTTTCATGGCTGAGCGAGGGATCAAACCCTGGTCTTCAGGGTCATAGTCCAATGCTCAAACCAGTACATTACACTTACTGTGTGGGCTTAATTCAGATGTTACAACCACCTTGCTGGAGGTTCCTGAATGCTGTCACTATGTGCATTGCCTTAATCATATGGTACTGGCTACCCCAGAGCTGCACATTTGTAATGACTCTCCATGAAATGTGGTGCAATCTATATAAAAACTTGCTTGCACACATTATAGGGAACACATGGAAAGTTGTTCAGTGGCCCACACATGGATCCTGCTAAATAGATACACCTGATAGAGTCTCTCCACTGGTCTATCTCCCTCCAGTCACCTTTCTACAGCCTTTAAATCCGCATACAGCCTAAAGAGGAGATAGTAAAATATCTAAAAAAACTGATGACTGGTTCTGCTAGATCTTCTGCTATGAGGAAAAGTAATGTTGTTTACACAGGATTTTGCAACCGGAGGTTGCCGTTGCATATTACGCTGTATAAATGTCAGACTGAATTACAGAATTGTCGTTTACCTTTGGACTGTGAAAGGGTCCTAGCTAACCAAACTGTGCTGCCAAGAAATGATGCTGCTTCTCTCCCTACGCAGAACAGCGTAATTATCGTGCACATGACCATCAGTCTGTCAGAACTTTTTTTCTGATCTGCCATCAAAGATGCAAATATTTGCACGGTTAGATACGTTTGTGAGCAATTTTAGACTTAAAGCTAAATGATGCCTTGTTGCTCAAAGGTTTTAGGCATCTTGACAGTTAAATGCTGGAAACAAATAAGAAACAATGACGGTGCTTTGCTCAGTTTGTGTCTGGAAGACTTTTATGAACTATTTCAGAAGTGTTAAACTAGTCCTAATTTAGCAAGCCAGTCCTCATATTCTCAGTCTCAGGACAATAAAAACAACAAATGTTGTGTGGCAGAACTATTTTATTTAAAGCTTCTTGGCCTTCACTATTCTCCCATCGCCCTTTCATTTCATCTAGAGTCTCAATCCTAGACTGAGGATGGGTAACTTCTGAGGGCCTCGGGGTTATTTTCACCCCCTCCCAAGAGCTTGGTGGCCATATAACACTTCCCCAAATATCAAATTTCACTCACAAAAGCCTATGAGGAGCATGATTTGCCATTCAAAGGCAATTTTCTCTGCCTCCAGCCTGTTTTACATTCTCCAAAGGAATTTATAGAAACAGAAAGTGACCAGAGGAGGAAGAAAATAACATTCACTTTGGGGGGGGTGTGTGTTCAAACAGATCCTGAGGAACTGTACATGGGGGATACATGAGGCATATGGGATGCATTTTGTTCACCATTGATTTTGTTCTTTAGCTAGCCTGTTCTCAAGAAAGCTGCACACCACTGTAGCAATAGCATCTGTATTTCTATATGGCTTATCAGCTAAGTGCTCTCTAAGCAGTTTACAATGTGTTAGCTAACTGCCCCCAACAAGCTGAGTACTCATTTTACCGATCTGCAGAAGGATGGAAGGCTGAGTCAACCTGGAGCCCAGCAAGATTGAACTCCCAACCTTGTGGCTTCAGTACCAGCATTTAACTACTGTGCCACCAGGCCTTCTACTGTAAAGAGTGCCTCTTTACTTTCAGCAACAGCACTGAGGAAAACACCCAGAAGAGTGGAGATATATAAAGGCAGAGGGGTTAAATAGGTCAATGTACCAAAAATTCATGGGGTGGAACTTTACATCATTTGGTCTGTTTGTTACCTGACATGTACTCATGCTACTCAAGAGGGATGGTTCTCATGTCCCACCTATTGCAAACAACAACACCGTGGAGATGGTGACGGGATGGGAAAAGAGAGGGTAAGGAGCCAGGTGATCCCAGCTTAGTTGACATGTTATATAACATTCAAAGAACAAGAGCAGGAAAGGTGCTGTTGCTTCTTGATTTTTACATGAATTGCGGTAGAGAGGAAGAACAACTGTTGTGTGGCCTTTAACAGAATTGTTACAGAAAATAGTTTAAATGCAAGATGCTTGAAAGAGGAAGTTTTGAGTCATGAAATTTCTCTGACACTGTAACAAAAAGTCTCTTACTTGAGTTGGGTGTCTTTAGGGCAGAATTCTAATCTGTCAAAATCTGGAAGAGGAAACAGACAACTAATTGGCTTTCGAAAGACTGCTGTAAAGAGGCTGCTTTCTCAAGTCAGTTGACTAATACTTACCCAAGCCACACTCCCCAATTGCTATGACTTTCCCTTTGTTTTTCTTAGCTAGATCTTGTAAGTCCAGGAGGTACTGCTCTGGGTTACTCAGCTCAAATTCTCCACAGCGAGTAGGATGGCAGCCAACAGTACTATAAAACAGATCTGAAAAGAAGTGGTATAAAAATTTAGTTATTATTGCTACAGCACTGGCATTAAAGCATAAATAAAAAGAAGACCATCTCCTGTTACAGGAGTCTGCAGTCTAGGGCCTAACAATAGGAAGAAGCAACATTAAATGTTTCTGTGTTTACTGCTGAGTGCACTTTCATATTTCTTAATTCAATGTCTGTGTAGCATATAATATGCAAAATGCTTTGTGACTTTCCCTGTGAAATAGGCTGGCATTTCTCTGACTACACAAATGGAAAATTGCAGCTGAGACAGCACGTAGCATTAGTTCTCTCAGCTAGACTCATTAGGCATTCAGACGGATTAAAAACTAGGCAACGCCATTCACTGGCAATTCAGAGGTTTTGGTAGCAATCCAAGGCAATACTATGCCATTCATTATGGAGCATAATGGCTTTATGACAGCCCATGTGGGCAAGCATCTGCAGTAGTGATTCATAAAAATCTTTTTGTTGAAATTGAAGAGAGTTGAAGAAATATATCTGATTCCAAACTATGTTTATTTCAAATCATTGAGATACTCACACTTTATTCTGGTTTTTAATTAGAACCATTTTGCACATTGTATTTTATACATACATCTTAGGAGTTTTGTAGCTATCTAAAAAAGTGAAGTGCAGTGAAACCCACATGTATGCACATATACATTATCATATTTGTCCATCTTCTACAAAACTAGGATTGCCTATGACTTCCTGCTTGTTGGGCATACTGTGGCAAACTCAGAAGTGCTACTTTATAGGTGAAACAGCCCTAGCTCCAGATGAAATGCTAAATGATTAACATCAATATAGTTTTTCCTCCAAAAGACTGCATCCAAGTGCCGGAATACTACTGAGCACCACAGGCAGAAGAGCCCTGCGATCAAGTCCTGCACTGGGATATCACTGGATGTTTAAAACTTTTGGGACAGTGCATATGTGTCAAATTCAATATATAATCTGCTGTACTGTTGTTAAAAATATATATTTGGATTTAAATTGTGACTGTGTTTGCAATATTCAATTACAGGTGGCCCTTGAGCACCCAGAAAGAGATAAATTTGCAAAACAACAGTAGTGACAATTTCTTTTCCACGCATGACTCTTTCGATCCAACTCAGGATTAGTTCAATGTTCAAGCAATCTGAGTTCAAACCAATCTGAATGTTAAATACAGTGAAAACATTTCATTCAGGCCCATATAAAACAAAGAAACAAATACCATTTGTTTGTGCCAGCTGCAGTGCATCTTTACTGTCTTGTAGACTTCCACCCGTAATCATGAACTGGAATAAAGAAAAATTATTTAGTCTAAGTGTAGTTTCTGTATGTCACAATATTCCTGAAAAAAACATGTATTAAAAGATAAAAAAAAAGTGATTACAGTTTAAGACGGAAAAAACATGGGGGAAAATGACTTTTTGTAAAATCTTGTTAAAAAAATACACATTTACCTTTTTAACACCAGTTTTGATTGCTCTGTCCACTACATCCAAGAAGTCATCTGGAAGAAATATACAATTAAATTCAATACTTGAATTTGAATCATATTTTAACTTTTGTATTAATATTTTTTTAGTTGTATGTATAATGGCTGTAAGTCTTCTTGAACCTCATGCTGGGAGAAAGGCTAGGTATAAATTAAATTAAATAAATAAACCAGTATGTTCCAGTCTGTTTAGAGCCATTTCCCAGCAGCTACTCTTGTAGTTCCCCCCCCCTTTTTTTGTAACTTCTTAGTAGTCAACCATCTTGAGTCATCGCCACTAAACAGTATGTATGCCTCTATCCATCCAGAAAAAGTATAACTCTGATTCTTACAGTCCTCCAATGGTATGTAACTCAAGTGATTCAGAGGCTATGGCTGTCTTCATTCATAAACATTTTCCTATGTACACATTCAGCAGAAGTAAGCAACTACTGCCACATGTATATACTGGTTCCTTGAAACAATCTTTTATCATTAAAGGTTCCTGGGCACATAGGCATCTCTGATGACAGGACTTTAACCACTGAATACTCTCTTCTGGAGGCATTTCTAATGATAGGACTTTAACCACTGAATGCTCTCTCCTGGGAGACTTGCCCAAGCTTGTCTCACTGTGCAATCCTAAGTGTATTGGTTGAAATCACTGGGGTTTATTCCAAAATATGGTCCACATGCTACTTGTGTGCATAGGTCTGCAGGCATAAATCTGCATTCCTCCACCCCAATTGCTTGAAAGGTGTTAAGCACCAAGAGGGGTGCCTGCTGTTACTGTTTTTCAGGCCATGGAGAAGAGCTGGTCTCGGCTCAGTTGGAGGAGAAATGAGAATGCGCTCTCAAATGGAGTGCACGCACCTTTTCCTTCCCCCAGGAACCCACGGCAGCCAGATTGTCATGGTCCGAATAGCTCCCCTCCCTCCCTGCTCTCCACCAGTAAGAGACATCAGCAAAGACCCCTCCCAGGGCTTTATAGCTGACAGGCAGTGGGAGGTTTTTGAACACAGCACAAGGGCAAAAGAATCTCTCTGTGCCCCATCCAAAATGGGATTTATGCATGTGTAAAGTGCACTCACGTGTGTGTAAACCACTAAAATGATGCCAGCCTTATAATTGCAGCCTTATAATGTAGTCTGATGCATACTTACTGTGAAATAAATCTCGCTTTGCTCAATAAGACTTCATAATTTTAGGAGTTCAGCCTGGGAAGGGATCCCTACATTGTTACAATGCCTACATACAACCAAGTGATGTACAGCATTACATCTGATGTCTTTTCAAAATATACACTTTTTAAAAAAATGCTGGGAGTCAGGAGACAGGCAGGGGAAGACCCAATCTCTGTGCATGCTTACAGTTACTATCACGTTGCTATACATCATGGACGCTGTTACCCTGATTTCTGGGGATCCCATGAGGGACACCTACGTGCGCTCCAAATTACAAAGTTGGGAATTAGTCAAAAGAGCACAAGCTAGCAATACGAGAGGCAGGGCAATGGAGCGAGATATTTTACCCAATGTCTATGGAGTCAGGCTGAGTCAAGGAGCAAACAGAAGTAAAATAATAATTGTTTTTATTAAAATACAGCCAAACAAGTGTATGCAACATACTCACACAGAGAACTATAGAAATAAAGGCTGGAGTTGGATAGAGGGATTTTGAGAGGAGGTTTGGTATGGGAAATACTACACCTGTCCTGAAGCCCGGGTAGTCTGAAGAAGAAGTTTGTGGAAATTAAGTTTCTCAGCACATGGAGCTGAGGGGAAGGCTTGCCGAACGAAGCGACAGCAAGGCGGGATGGAAGCCAAGAGCAATCCAAAGAAGCTCTCAAAGTCAGGGGTTTTTATAGGGGAAAATGTGGCCACAGGCTAGTCCGTACTTGGGGAAAACAATGAGTTTTGGGCTGGAGACAAAGCCTCCGAAAGGTCAGAATTTTACATGATTAAGACCGAATTGTCAATAGAGTAGCCAGTATGCAAACGCGGAGTGCTTGACAGATGAGTATTCGGCTCATCAAGCTGCCTGCTCGGGCAGGGAGTCCTTTGTAAGTAGCGTGCATACATAATGTGGTACTTGCCTTGAGGTCTCCAGAAGCGGCGGGTCGGCTATTTCTGGCCTGCCTGTATTTGTGTGGAATATTACAGCGATTAGCGGCCGTGCCTGTATGCGAGCTTGTCCGGGGACCTCGCAGCACGTGGAGAGGAATAGGTAAAGAAGGCCAAATTATTGATATCAAAATGATATCTAATATCCCTCAAGTCCGGGCTAGAAACTGTGGTAACAATGCCTAGGAATGAAACAACAGAGTGAGCCAAGAAAGGGAGAAAAAATGGTTACCTTGATGTTTCTGAGTACCCCTGTAGATACCTCTGAACATTGGATCAGTTAAGTTAATACCAATATCTAGAGAAATAAAGACAATAAATTAATAACCTCAGTTTGGTGTGTGTAGCAATGTGCATGATATGGTAATGCTATGTAGAATGTGAGCTTTGCAATTTCAAGCCCTCATGGCAATCACAGTGGTACATGTGAAACTGGATTCTGTAAGAGAGAGCTGCTTAAGAACATAAAAAGAATGCTACTGGATTTAACCAAATGTTTTATACACCCAGCAGGATTTTTAAATGTTATTAATTAGCTTTCTGATAGACAACCCAGTTTCACATACCTATATGCAGCATTGTGATTACCATGACGGCTTGAAATGGCAAAGATACTGCTACAGATAATATTCTTGATATATAGACTAGGGATAGATAGCTATAGCACTGGCAGCCCAATCCACCCTCCAAAGACGTCTGTCCTAACCCCCAGACCAACCACACTACATTTATGGCGCTCAGCCACCTTCTTTCAGAGCTTGATAAAGTTTCATTTTAAGCTACCATCTCCCAGAAGCCTCTACCAGCATGCCAAATGGCTATGCCAGCTGGAAGATTCTTGGGATTGTAGTAAAGAAATGTAACTTCTCTAAGCTCTTCTGTCTTCTACGAAAGCTCTCTTCTTACAGGTCTTAGCCACTCACAATCCAAGATAAATCACAAACAAGTATGGAGACGGAAACCTCAAGAGGACAAAATACAATTGGCCCTCCACATTTGCAGGTTTCACTATCACAGATTTAAATACTTGCAACTTTCTCCAACCTCTGCCTTGAGCCTCAGCCTCAAGTGCTTCTTTTCTGGAGGAACCTTCCCTCCAGTCAGGCCATGCAGCCTTTTAAAAACTCATTTCTGAGTCCTCCTCTTCTACCACCACCAGCTGCCTGGCCAGCTAAGGAGAGATTGCAGGCCAATTTCTCAGCACACAAACCCTCTCCCAATGCCCTCCAACACCCTCCCTCCCAAGGAAGGACATGGGTGAGAGTAAGTATAGGGGCACCATGCAGACCTACCTCCTTTCTTTCTTCTTTTCCCCGACCTAGTTTAGACCCTGGGTACCTGCTGTTCCCACCATGCTTTGGCCCCCTTCCCACAGACAGACACTCACATTTTGATATTTGTGATTTTTCCACATTTGCAAGGGACCTGTGCCCCTCACACCCTAGCGAAAGTGGAAGACTAACTGTATTGCAGGGAATGTTATTTGTGGTTGCAGTATAAACATTTTCACATTCAAATTAAGTGTGTGTGGGGCGAAACACAGGCCAGTGGGATATCTGAGCTACTTAGGTGACTAAGGATACAATCCTAAACATACTTATGAGAGAGTAAACCCCAAAGAACAGTCAAACATACTTTTTTAAATACAGTTGCTCAAGACTGCCTCGTCAAAGCCCTTCTGTTGTTCTCACTTAAGAAAAAAAAAGGATCAAAAAGTTCTATGCGTCTAGACCTGTATGGCATGAAGAACTTATCTAGCAGTACTCATACAGTTCAAAGTACAACCCCTATTAAAAACCAGTCACTAGACAGAGTTCTGTTATTATATTTAAGATTAAGCCATATCTGACACTTTTGGGTTGGGAAAACAGGAAACACCGACTACCTGTAAATTTTTGAAAGACGCCTCTGTAACTTTTAAAAAGGAAGTCCAGGATTGAACAAATGCATCCTTTGAAGAACCCTTGTCTCATGAAGCTGACCGTAAGTTCAATATAAAAGGAAGTACTCTATTACCTATATTTATGGAATTCATAACTGCAAGTGAAACAGAGCAGGACCAGAGAAATCCAGGTTTGAATCCCCATTAAGTCACGAAGTTTCTCAGGGAAATTTGGGCTGTTCTAATCTAACGCGCAGAATTTTCCCAATAAGAAATTGGGGAGGCGTAGGAGGGAGAGAACTATCCAAACTGTACTGGGCTCTGTAAGAAAGGATTAATTCTGGGAATAAAGAATAAGGAATGCCTTAACTGTAATCTTCCTTAGTGGTAGACCAGAAACCACTGCAAAAGCATACAGCTCTAATGGAAGAAATAACAGAGTCCATAGTGGACAGTCTACCAATAGCTATGGGACTATGTCAGACAATAAATGAAATCTTATTCAGAGGCAGGATAAAATTCACCTAAAGTATAGGGCAATGCTATTCAATATGGGGATCTGTGGACCGGTGCCTGTACCTGAGCCACTGGCTGATGGTCTGCGGTGAGTATTCAGGAAAAAAAGAGTTGTAGCCAGTCACAAACATGCTGCCTAGTCCTTGGTACACTGGGAAAGACACCCTACTGGTCCCCACATCAGACAGTTTAAGAAGCATTGCTATAGGGCAGAGCTTTCCTAACTTTTCATGTCAGTGACTCACTTTTTAGACATGAGTCATTTTGCGACACAGTAATTCAGTTTTACTAGCAAACCGGAGGTTCAAGTAACCCCATTATAAGAGATAGGGACACATACATAAATTGTAATAACGAAATGTATGGGGATACAACATAGCTCATGAAAACCTTTCATATATTTTTAAAAATATATGATTTATAAATAACATAAATTTCCAAGATTGTAAGCAACACACCTACACACGTCAGGCGACACACTGACTTGTCACAGCACACATTTGGAAAGCCCTGCTATAGGGGATGTCTTAATTCTGGGGATAAAGAATAAGGAATGCCTTAAATGTAATCTTTCTTAGTGGTCTGCAACTGTACCCCTTATGGTTTTGGTGTAAACATCCCACCAGGATTACACCGCCATAGCCAGCGATGAAGCATTCTTGAAACCGAAGTCCAACTACATTTCCCAATCCTAATTTAGGAGAATCTACCTGGTAACTGGTGAGATTAGACAGAATATCTATTGCATGGGGAAGATTCAGGTGTCCCTCCAGGTGTTGAACTGCAACTCCCAGCATTCCTCACCACTGAGTAGGCTGGCTCAGGCTGCCGGTCATTGCAATGCAACAGCATCTGGACATCCACCTAACTCCCATCCTAGTGCCTGGCCATTTGCGCACTGCACTGCCATAGGCCATTTCCACACTGGAGTGTTATAGTGCTATTATCCCACTTTCAACGCCTATGGAATCCTGGGCTTTGCAGTTTCGGGAGGAACCAGAACTGCAAACCCCAGGATTCCACAGGCTGTTGAAAGGGGTATAACAGCGCTATAACACTCCAGTGTGGAAAGGGCCACAGTGCTGTTATTCCACTTCCAACGTCCTACAGGATCCTGGGGTTTGCAGTTTAGGGAGAGGCATTTCGAATTCTCAGCCAGAGAGTTGCTTGGCCGAAGTAAACTACAAACCCCAGAATCCCACAGGATGTTGAAAGTGGAATCATCGCGCTATAACAGTGTGGTGCGGAAGTGGCCCTAGTGACACTCACAGGCCTTACTCCCAAGTAGGATGGGACTAGGGCCGCTACTGGTTTTACTTCCTAACTGACGCACACAGGATCGCCTTGAGAGTCAGGCCAGCCCATCTTTACCGAGAATGAGTCCCTATTCAAACGAATGGAGCTGACTTGGGAAACGCCTGGCGGCGGCTCACAGCCCATCATTCCCCGCAGCTCCCTCGCCGGGCCGGCCTGCCTGCCCACCGACCCCCGCTTCCGCACCGAGGGGGGCCCACCCCCGCCCGGGTGGGCCCGCGGCCCTTCCCACGGACTCCGAAGCCACCTACACCCCCCGGTTGCCCAGCAACCGCCCTCACCAATGAACTTGAAGCGGCTCATGATGACGACGGCAGAGGCCCGCTCGCGCGCGCCGCACTCTCCCCCTTCCTCGTTCCGGCCCATAGAGGTGCGCAAAATGGAAGAGGCGCGCTAACCCCTCTGTTCCGGTTTCCGTTTGGGCCACTGTCCCTATGCGGGGAAGGAGCGCAAGGCAGAAGGAGGGGCTCTCCACTGTCCATCATCCTCAGTTTCTGTCGACCCCGTGTCCTAATTGTATCATCATCAGAAAATAGAGAAAGAAAAGGAAGGGAGGGAGAGATGTAGGGAGTGCGCTACAAACACATGTGGCCATTTCCGCACGACACTCTTATAGCGCGATGATTCCACTTTCAACCTCCTATGGAATCCTGGGGTTTGCAGTTCCGGGAGGGGCCGCCGGCCCCTCCCGGAACTGCAAACCCCAGGATTCCATAGGAGGTTGAAAGTGGAATCATCGCGCTATAAGAGTGTCGTGCGGAAATGGCCACGTGTTTGTATAGATGTGTGTATTTATGTATGTAGGAACAGAACTGGTAATATTGTTGTTGTGCTCCTCGCGTATCATTTCTAAGGCCACTTTTTGAGTCCTTCAGATTTTCATCAGGCAAATTGGGAAGAGATTTTGAAACATTGAAGCCTGGGGGATTTGAAAGCTTGCCTTTAAAATGAACAAAAAGAAATAGTCTCTTTGTCCGCTAAATAAAGATATTACTGAACTCTGTTTTTGGACCATCAATAGTAATCATCCTCGTCATCCCATGCCAAGAGCTCAGGGCAGTGTCCATGGTGCTCCTGTTGTATCTTCACAACAACCCTGTGAGATGGATTTGGCTGAGACAGTGTGACTCAACCAAGGCCACTCAGTAAGCTTTAAGGCAATGGTTCTCAACCTTCCTAATGCCACAACCCCTTAATACAGTTCCTCATGTCGTGGTGACCCCCAACCATAAAATCATTTTCGTTATTTTTTATTCATTTATTTATTAGTTAGTTAGTTAGTTAGTTAGTTAGTTATTTCCAACATCAAATAGATTGGAAACACTGCCCTAAATCACTGCTCTGGATAGACTTCTAATGCCTAAAAATTGGTAACCCTCCCCCCTTTTTTTAAGCACAGAAAGCGTCCATCAATGCCAGAATTAAGGCAGTAGTTCTAGTCCTGAATGTTGGGTTTCCACAGTTCAAAAAGCCAGTCACTCCCAAAGGCAATGCCAAAACAGCCCACATTTTACACGAGGCGCAGGGAGGAAAGGACAGGGAGAGAGGAAAGATGGCGGCGGCATAAGCAGACGCGTTTTGTTTCACTCCCTCCCTCCCTTAAAGGGAGTGCGGATGCTGAATGTACAAAAAGCAAGGAATGCAAGACAGTCAGGGCGAAGAATGCAACACGTGCATGTGGCAAGCGCCAAGGGTCCACACACAACAGAAGCCAGAGGAGACGGTCATCCTGGCTGTTTCTGCACTAGACTGTTATAGCGCTATGATTCCATTTTCACTATCCTATGGAATCCTGGGGTTTGCAGTTTGAACCCCAGCGCAGGGGTCTCAGAAGCACTGCTCCCATTGGCTGTGAGGCCACCTTCTTTTAAAAGGGGGGGCAGGATTGAGGAGCGGCGACCCCTGTGAAATGGTCGTGCGACCCCCAAAGGGGTCCTGACCCCCAGGTTGAGAACCACTGCTTTAAGGTCTTCCAAATACTAGTCCACGTCTCTGATCACAGCACATCCTCGGGAGTTTGCCGAAAGAGAGACAAATAATAATAATAATAATGATGATGATGATGATATTTATTTGTATCCTGCCTCTCCACATGGATCGAGGCGGCAAACAGCGTGAAATACATTATACATTAAAAGACATTAAAAACATACCCAATCCTCCCCACCCACCAAACCCAGCTAAAACCAACCCCCTAAAATACATAACAATTAACGATTAATTAACTGTTAAAAGAACAGCAGGACAATTGGTGGGAGGCGGTGGAAGTGCTAGTCTGGGAAGGCCGGTCGGAAGAGATCAGTGAAAAGAGGACTACCGTATTTGCCGACACATAAGACGCACCAGCATATAAGATGTGCCCTGTATATACACCGGCAAACGCTATTTGCCAGCATATAAGATGCACTGGTGTATAAGATGCACCCCATTTTCAAACAGTATTTCTTGGGGGGAAAGGTGAGTCTTATAGGTCAACAAATAGGGTATTTCCTAGTCCAGTTGTGGTGTTTCCTCTTTCACACTGAGAAGCCATTCTAAAGTGTCCCTGTGGAAACCTAAAATTGGCTTGCCTAGCTGATTCTAGCCAGTGTGGTATAGTGGTTTGAGCATTGGGTCATGACCTTGGAGATCAGGATTTGGTTCCCAGGCCATGGAACCCAGTTGGTTGACCTTTGGCGTGTCACACGCTCTCAGCCCCAGAAAACCCCAAAACAAAACCCAACAACACAGCTGATTCTTGTGTTTCATATCAATACATCATCATCATCATTATTATTATTATTTATTTGTATCCCGCCTCTCCATATGGATCGAGGCAGCGAACAACTTACAAATAGCATGTATTTCTATACATTTCTATACATATTTCATATAGTGTTGCTGTTGCTGCTGTTGCTGTTGTTGTGTACTTTCAAATTGTTTCTGATTTATGGTGAGCCTAAAGTGAACCTATCACAAGGCTTTCTGGGGCTGAGAGTATACGATGCAGCCAAGGTCGCCCAGTGGGTTTCCATGGCTGAGTGGGGAACTGAACCCTGATATCCAGGGTTATAGTCTAGTGCTCAGACTACTACATCACACTGGCTCTCTATTCTGTCTACACATATACATATATATGAAGCAGCACGAAGTCCGCAAAGTCTACCGTTCCTTCTAACCCATTTTTCCCCTCTTTTGGAGTATGGGGAAAACATTGTAGATCAATTACGGCCACATTAAAGTACAGATTTTCATTGTTCTGTTTTGTCTTGTTTGGATACTTCATACTATTTAAGACCCACCCTGAAAGAATAACAATTGTTCTGCTAACTTTCAATGAAGGCATGCAAGCTACACAGTAAAACATTGGATTTCCCCATTGATTTTTATGTTTGTTATAGGAGACACTGAGAAACAGCTCCAAAATCCACATTTGAATAGTACTTTTATTTGGGCAAACCTAAATATAAAAAAAAAAAAAAAAGAGCAAGCTTCGGACCATCCCCCCCCCATTGAACATTTTGATTAATCCAAATCATACCCTCCAACTGTCCCAATTTAGCAGGGACAGTCCCAATTAATCCTCTGTCAACCTACTTTTTCAGCTGCTTTTAAAATGTCCCAGTTCCTCTCTCCTCCTCCTGCTTTCTCTGAAGTGGTTAGGCCAATGTGTCCCAGTTTTCATCTGTGAAATGTTGGAGGAAATGCCAAATAAAACTATTGTCCAGCTGTGGATTTTGGAATTTCGCCCTGCTAAGGTATCTCCCTTTTGTTTTTCAAAAGGAGATACAAAGATATCTCCCTTTGCTTTTCGTTGAATAATCCCTTTTCCTATCAGAAACCTGGGAATGAAAGATTTGCAGGGGACGAGAACTCCAAAACTAGAGCATAAACTAGAGCATCCCCAATTTTGGTTGTCCAAATTCTGCTGGAAGGGATAGCCTGCCACAACTTTTCGTTACTGCCATGAAGTTCCACCTTATGTTCAATCTAAGCAAACCTAAATTTATCCTCCTGTAACTTAAGCCTTAATCTTTAATCTTAGCACAATCTTTAGTCTTGCCCTCTGAGGCATCAGTGAACAAGTCTTGTGATAGCTCCTCAGGCATTTTGAATATATGAACTTAAGAAACTGCCCTATGAGGAGAGGCTTAGGGAGCTGGTCATGTTTAGCCTGGAGAAGAGAAAGTTAAGAGGTGACATGGTAGCCATGTTTAAATATTTGAAGAGATGTCATATGGAAGATGGAGCAAACCTGTTTTCTGCTGCTCCAGAGACTAGGACATGGAACAATAGCCGCAAACTTGAGAAAAAGAGATTCCACATAAACATGAGGAAGAAATTCCTGATGGTAGGAGCAGTTTGACAGTGGAATACGCTGCCTTGGAGTGTGGTGGAGTCCCCTTCTTTGCAGGTTTTTAAACAGAGATTGGATGCCCATCTCTCAGGAATCTTCTGATGGTTTATTGCTGCAATTACAAAAGGTGGGACTCAATGGCCTTTGTGGTCTCTTTCAACTCTATGATTCTATGAATTGCCTAATACCAAATCAGACTACAGTCCTTCTAGCCAAGTGTTGTCAACATTGACTGGCAGCAGAATTTAAGGCAGGATTTTTTTTTCTAACCCTGCCTTGAAATGTCAGGGATTGAATCTGAGGCCATCCACAGGCAAAGCGTGAAATCTGCCAGTGGACTCCAAACCTCTAATGGGTGGTTTCATGTTCCCCAGGCTCACAGGGTTTTTTTTCCCCCCTTCCAGCCAGGCATACTCAGTCCCTTCCTTCATGCATTCTTCGTTTTCCCTATCTGACTAGCAGAAGCCAACCCTGACTGGTTGTTGAGAATTACTTTAATGCTGGGGACATAATTTCTGCAGCAGGCTAGATAAGAGCACCTGGCACACACTCTTCATAGCACAGACGGTTAAGGCAGTGGCTGGAAAACACTAGCCATTTTGACTTTCAAATGCCATAAATTCCAGCCAGCATGACCAGTGGCAAAGAATTTGTTCAAAATATCCATCCTGCTCTAACAGCATGTTGCCAGGTCTCCTTCCCAAGCATTAAGCCCCTGAGGTAGATGCCACATTCTTGCCTATTGGTAGCTGGCCTTGCCAGTTGCCCACGTTATTGTTAACTTATGCTGTGATACCCAGTATGGAGACACAGTACTCCAGAAAAGGTCCGACTAGTACAAAATAAAGTGAAATTCTTATTGTTTGTGACTATGGCCATTTCCACCCTATACTGTTATAGCACTATTATTCTACTTTCATCCAGTTGAATAGTGGGGTTTGCAGTTTAGGGAGAGGTATTTAGAATTCTCAGCCAGAGAGCTTTTTGGCCTCAGGAAACTACAAACCCCAGAATTCAATGGGTTTCAAACTGAAAGAACAGAATTTGACCAGATAATATTTGAAGATAAATTGAAATTGATCTCCAAAATATACAAATTGCTTCTTAGGTGGGAAACTGAGGAAGAAATTATCAAAGAATCTATGATTCAGTGGGCACGAAATGTAGGCCACCCAATAGAATATGCAAAATGGGAAAAATTTGGAAAAAGAGTATAGGATACACTGCTAATCAAAATGTAAAAGAAAAGGTATATAAAATGTATCTAAGATGGTATTTACCTCCTGATAAATTGGCAAGAATGTATTAAAATGTTAACAATAAATGCTGGAAACACAAAGATGAAAAAGGAACATTCTACCATATGTGGTGGAAGTGTTCCAAGGCCAGAAGATATTGGAAAATAATCCATTTGGAGACAGAGAAAATTCTGGGTATAAAACTACAAATGGAACCAGAATTATATTTGTTGGGTATGATAGATAAGAAAATTGAAAGAAAAATATGGAAAACTGTTATTTTATATAACCACTTGTTACTGCAGGTTAGGCCTCCTTGGAGATAGCATAAAGATATCATTTTGATATCAATAATTTGGCTCTCTTCCACCACCCCTCTCCACGTGTTTGTGAGGCCCCCGGACAAGCACAGAACTAGGCTCGGCCATCAAATGCTGCAATATCCCAAAACAATACAGGCAGGCCAGAAATAGCCAGACCACCGCTTTAGGAGACCTCTCTGCAAACACCCTCATTATGTATGCACGCTGTTTACAAAGGACTCCCTGCCCCGAGCAGGCAACTTGGCAAGCTGAATACTCAAATGCCAAGCACTCTGCGTTTGCATACTGGCTACCTCTTTGTCAATTTGGACGTAACTCAATCATGCTAAATTCTGACCTTTCCAAAGCTTTGTCTCGCGTCTGAAACTCATTGTTTTCCCCAAGTACGGAATAGCCTGCAGTTACATTTTTCCCCATAAAAACCCCTGATTCCAAGACCATCCTCGGACCGCTTGGATCGCTCCGGACTTCCATCCAGCCTTGCTGCCGCTTTGTTTGGAGAGCTGTCCCCCCAGTCCCACGTACTGAGACTCCATACCAACAAACTCAATCTTCAGGATTGTCGTATAACCCAATTCAACAATCCCTCTCAAAATCCCTCTATACCACTCCAACCTTTACTTTCCTTAGTTACTTGTGTGAGTGTGTTGCATGCACTGTTTGTATTTAATAAAAATCTCAATTGTTCTTATAACTTGGTTTGCTTCTTGGCTTGGCCTGACCCCGTAAACATTGGGTAAAAGATTCCGCTGCGTTGCCCTGCCTCTCGCATTGCTAACTTGTGCTCTAGCTAATTTCCCCAAACTTAGTTAATTGAGAGCGCATATAGGTGTCCCTCCCGGGACCCCCAGGAAACAGGGTAACACACTGCTGCTAAAATTATACATGCCAAGAACTGGAAACAACCTGATATCCCTAAAGAAGAAGACTGGTTAATTAAACTCGTAGGCCCCTTTTGCAGTGCCGGCACTTGCGCAACGGAGGAGGATGGCTCACACGAGAACCCTCTCCCGAAACGCTGCCGCTTCCCCCCGCCTCCTTACCGCACGTGGAGTCTTCTTGAGCGACGGGCGCTCTTCAGCCACGCCCCCAGCTTCCACAGTGCCCCCTGGGAGCTGTAGGCACCGCGGGGGGCGGAAGCGGGCAGGAAGCGCGACTGGCCCGCCTGCGATGGCGCTCCGCACTCCAGTAAGTGCGGGGCGCTGCTGGGAGCCTTGCACGAGCGCCGTTTATTTTCGCTTCAAGCTGAAAATAAAAAAAATCCGCGCTTGCGCCACTTCAGCCCCGTGAACACCGCGGAAGTGGGAGTGCGTCGTGCAGAGCGACGCTCCCACTCCTGCGAGGCTCACGGGGCTATTTCGTGAGAGAAAGCCCGTGCAAAAAGGGCCGTAGATGTGGCTGTAACTGATAAGTTAACTGCCTTAGAAAGAGGAACACTGTTGGGACCATTTGTAAAAACATGGGACCCTTTGACACAATATTTAAGAAACAGATGGGGAAACCTAGCGGTAGAGAATTTTAAAGATTAAAACTGGATTTAAATAGAAGACATTGTATAGTTAAATTCTTTAGGAAATTCAAGTGAATAATTAAATGACTTGGTATATTTGAGCTTATATGAAAGCAAAGGAAGTTATCTATTTATGACAAGGATCAGACTATTTTATATATAAGATAAATGTGAAACGAAAACCTGTTGAAAAAACTCAATAGTTCTTACTGTTAAATATTTGGATATCTTGTTTTGTGTTACAACAATACTTTGTATATCATATATATACTTTTTATTTTTATTTATTTTTATTTTTTTGGAGTATCGATATGCTTATTTTATTACATAAAATCTGTTAATAAAAAATAAATAAAACAACAACAACTCAGAATTCCAGAGGATGTTGAAAATGGCACAAGAGCACTATAACAGTGTAGTGCGGAAATGGCCTGTGGTTCAAGCAGTTAAGGCCAAGAGTCTGATCCATGTGTGACTCTAATTTACTATCTCTGTGGATCAAAAGTCAAAGAGGAAGTGTATGTTTTTTTTTCCCGGTGGGGTCATAGAGATAGAAAAAGAAGAGTCCAATAACAGGGAAATCTATATTGGCCCAGTCATGAATGAAACTTCTCCCATCAAGTCAGGAGAGAACTAGACAACAAAAGAACTTCAAAGAAGTGGCTGAACGAATTAACTTCGGGTCCATCTCGAGAACGAGCATGGATAATCATGAACAAAGCCCGATCTGTATCTGTGTGTCATTCTACTTATTTCTATTTCTACGGCCGGCGGAAACCGGAGTAGGCCACGCCCCCGGACTCCCATCATCCCTTGCGTCCGGGAGCTCCGCCTCCCTGGCCTCTCCTTGGCGAAGGTGAGGTGGGGGAACAAGATGGCGGCGTACCTGACCCACCAGCAGAAAGTGCTGCGGCTCTACAAGCGGGCGCTGCGGCACCTCGAGTCCTGGTGCATCTTTCGGTGAGCTTCACGCGGCTCCGAATCTGGGCTGGGTTCCTCGAGGCCCTCCCCGGGTTCCAGCTTCCGCCGTTTCCACCCCAGCCCTCCCCGGTTCGGGGCCTCCCCAGCCTGTCATATGCGGGGGGTGAGTTCGGAGAGGGCAAGTGATGCCTTTTCCCCTCCAGGGACGTTGAATTCCTCCTCTCCTCAGAGGCTCGCAGGGTGATTCTCTCCCCCGCCCCTCCCGTGCTATCCTTACAACAACCCTGTGAGGTGGGTTGAGCTGAATGGCCACATGAACAGCAATGGGACCCCGGCAGGAGCTACCCAGTTCTTCGTTTCTAATTTTTATATATATATATATATATAGCAATATAGCGTTTATTTCTATACGGCTTATCAACTGAGTGTTATCTAAGCGGTTTACAATGAGTTTTAGCTAATTGCCCCCAACAAGCTGGGTACTCATTTTACCGACCTGCGGAAGGATGGGAGGCTGAGTCAGACTTGGAGCCCGGCAGGATCGAACTCACAACCTTGTGGCTTGCAGTACTGGCATTTAACCACTACGCCACCAGGGCTCCTTTCGTTACACAGGCGTTGCTCAGTCACTGGCTCAATGGTAGTTTCGTTGGTTTCATTGCAGTTACTTTCTTGAATCAGTCGGTAGCGCGAGTAGCTCAATTCTAGTCGCCAAAATGGAAACCCCATGGCATGAAGTTGAAGAAAAATGCTCTCAGCCGAGTCACCTCTGTCTTGGCATCTTTCTGACCTTAGACTGGGACCTTTTCCGCACTAGCCTGTTCAGCACGATGATTCCGCTTTCCACCTCCTCTGGAATCCTGGGGTTTGCAGTTTCGGGAGGGGCCGGTCGGCCCCTCCCGAAACTGCAAACCCCAGGATTCCAGAGGAGGTGGAAAGCGGAATCATCGCGCTAGAACAGGCTAGTGCGGAAAAGGCCTGACATTCTTAATACCCCTCCACATTCACTAGAGTTATGGGCACAGGACTCCCGTGAAAGTGAATAAGTCTAGGTCCTCCTACAACACCACACACCACACAAGAAAAGGTGTGATCACCATATTCAACCCACCATGGATTCCTTTGAGGCCTCAGGGTTCCTTCACAAGGCAGAAGTGGGGGGCTGGTGGGGCTCACTGCCACCTCCACTGCTGCCCCACACCATTTTTAATAGGGACTTGCGAGGCTTGTTTGCAGTTTCTCCATCTCACGAGGCTTGCTGTCCCTATTAAAAATGGCATAGGGCACAGCAGAGCCGACAGCAAATAATCCATGAAAAATCAAACCCGCAGAAGGGCTGACTGTAGTTGATCGATGCAAGATTGCCGGTCTATAGTACTCAGGGTGCAATCTTATACCTGTTTAGCTTGGCAAACCATAGTAAACGTGTTTATTTCTTTTGAATAGGTTTTCTTCTGGGTAGACAAGAAGTGAAGTACACCAAAAGTATTTTGTACATTTGTGTTCTGTATAGGAACACAATGAGTCTGTCACCATTCCAACCTTGCATTGGAACATTTCCCCTCTGCTTTCTAACTTAGCAGCATTTTACCTTCAGATGTTTTTCAGTGCTAATATTAATGCCTGGCTCTCTCTGTACCCGGCTTCTCCCATTTATGATTGTTCTCCTTGCCACTGTTTGGTAGCAAAGTGAGGTGGAACTGTACTGGGGTTTGGACATTTTATGGGTGGGTAAAATTCTTTGCTTATGGATTGCTTAGCAGTAATGGTGCCTCCTGATAATCTTAGGCATCAGAAGTCCTAGTATTTTAAGAAGGAAAAAAGTGAGCTGGATGGGTTGGTTGGTAGATATATTCTATTATTCTATTGCAGATAGTTCCAGATCTCTCCAAGCTGGATGAATGGGAATCAAAAAAGACAGTTGAAGTTTAAAGTGGAAAGTATTACACATTGAGGTCATCAATACATTCTAACTTCACATTTTTAGTCCAAGCTGGTGAGGACTAAGCAGGAATAAATCTTGGGGTACTGGTGGATGAGTGAAAATGACAATCTGTTGTGTAGCAGTGTTGAAAAAAAGACAAATTCCATTCTAGGAATTATTAGAAAAGAATATCAGAATAAAATTGCCAATATCAAAACACTCCTCTGATTTATATATGATATGGCCATATTTGGTATATTGTGTGCTGTTCCAGATGTTTGTATTTCAAAAAGTGTATTGTGAGAATGTGCACAGATTTGGAAGCGGAATGATCAAGAGGATTGGAGCATCTTCCCAGAAGCATCAAAGATGGGCAGACAAAATACAGCTTCCAAAAGTTGTTGATCTGCAGTTCAAGCTTTTTTCACGACTATGATGGCTGTTGCCCTCCTTCTACATCTTGAATGATGCACTTTGTCCACCCAGATCTTCAGGAGTGCTTAGTCTTCCCATTCTTGCCCAAAATAGGTTTAACAGCTAGAGATCCTGTTACAACCAAACTTGTTTAGAAGGCAAAATACAGCCAAATAGATCACTTGCTCAGCCCGCTTACAGGCTTCATAGGCAGTATGCTGGTATGTTTATTTGTGGATAAGTTGCATGTTCTAGGTCCCTCTAGTGGCCGTACTGTTGCGTGATTCTTTTTCTGACTGGATTACACTTCCAGCATGTTAGCAAAATTATCTGAAGTTTTGACGTGTTGTGACAAATACTTCTGCAAAGCTTAAGCACATTGCAACTTCTTTCTTGTTTTTTCTGTAACCCCATTTTAGTGACAGTCTTGCTGGAACACCTGTTTTTTGTTTAGTTTAGGGGGTCTTTTTGTTTTGTTTTTTTTGGTGTAGGGGACTAGGAGGTGATGGCCTGGGACAGATATAAAATGCCTTATTCCAAACCGTTTTAAAGAGATTTGATGGCTGGGTTGGACACTTACAAGGTCCTTCCTCCCCCTCCTCCCGCTTTCTCACAGATACCTTCCTGTTGTTTGTAGTGCTATAGACATAATGATTTTCACAATAATCTTGATTTGACCTATCTGGATATTGCAAGCCTAGATCTAATTATAACTACGAATTCTGATTTTCTTTTAATGAATGAGGCTTAACGTTTAGTGTATGTGTATATATTTGCCATGATTAACTCTGAAAAGGAGAGAAAGGAAGTAAGAAAAGAAAGAGAAGAAAGAAATGGAGAAGCCTGACAGAGGTTCCCATTTTCCCAACTGTGACTGGGAAGTCAGGCAGCATGATGTCTTCTTCATCAGGCCTATATCTGGGATTTGTAAGTTTGAGATGGTTTGATTTTCTCTTTGAATAATTGCTGCCCTTGTATTATCAGGGATCGGTATCGGTACTTTGCCTGTCTGCTGAGAGCACGCTTTGATGAACATAAGGATGAAAAAGATATGGTGAAAGCAAGCAAGTTGTTGATGGCAGCTGAAAAAGAATTTTGGGAAAATCAGCATCCTCAGCCGTACATCTTTCCTGACTCTCCAGGGGGTACCTCTTATGAGAGATACGACTGCTACAAGGTTAGTAGGCAACAAGGAAGCAAATGAGTAACTTCTGAGACATTTTGCAAATAGCAGTATGTTAGCCTTTGGATAGTTGCTGTTTCAAATAATGAATATTAAACTTTAGAAGTATTTAAGAAATGTACAAAACCAGTAGGAAAAACCCCCTAAACCTTGGAACACTTAGAGAAGAAAAGGAAATTGTTAGAGCATTTGTTAAAGCAGATGAAATGGATGAGCTAAGGATATGCATATACATTTTAGACAGGAAGAGGGAAAGGACAAGAGAAGTTTGGTTAGGGGTAGAGAGGCTAAATTACATAGGAATACAGAAGTCTCACTGGTGCTGGCCAGTTAACTATAGCAATAGGCAAAATGTCCATATGGCTTGGGAATGCTGCGTAGAATATGTTTACATGCAAGACTAACATTGTACATTGTATAAGGCATGAGCAGGGAGGGAAAACGCCAGTTACTTGTTAGAAATGCATGATGAGTGGAAGATACTCATTCCATCTGAAAATTGGACAGCATATTTCCTTGCATTCTTGTATGTCCTTGATTATTGTATCCAGTATTTTACGGAGGAATTTTCTTTCTAACAAGTAGTGGCAAACTGTAACATAAGTGGAAGTGTGCCTCTCCTTTAAGCCAGTTTAAACTGCACTTGGTGGTCATCAAAGTCTAAAAATTTGTAGGTCAGTATTAAATGAATCTGTTGGGAATCTCTGAGAAAAGGAGTAAAGTCTTGGATACTAAGGAGACAAGCAGCCTCTTTGTTTGCTCTGTTGTTGTAATGCTACAGTTCTGGATTGTTTTCCAATCTAACAGGTACCTGAATGGGCCCTAGATTTGTGGCATCCTTCAGAGAAGGCATTGTATCCTGACTACTTTTCCAAAAGAGAACAGTGGAAGAAACTTCGAATGGAAAGCTGGGAAAAGGAGGTATACATCACTTCTTTTGTAGTGAGCTTAACATGTATACATTTAATCTTTTGGAGGAACTTTAAAGGAAAGAAAATATGAGAATCCCATGTAATTTAGACCAGTGCTCCTCAAAACAGTGGTCTGTGGACCAGTACCCGTCTGCAAGCGTGGTTATTGTTCTATGGCAAATTTCCAGAAAAGGGAACAGTTGTGGCAAATAGGTGGAAATATGATGCCAGTTCCTGGCATATTGGAGAAAAAACTCCCTGCCAGTCAGATAACAAAACAAGTGCTGACTTAGACAATAGTTGGCTTCTTGTTTGGCTTCTGCTTATGGGCCTTGGAAGGTCATTCTTAATCTAAGGGGGCAAAACATCCCATTCGGGTTGCAAATTTCCTACCTCTGTCATAAATAGCCTGTATAGTTTCCTTCCTTCCACACTCCACCTCAGGCACTGCTGGTAATGTATCGCGTGTGCTGTATTGATTCAACAGTGAATTCTTCTCTTTATCCCTGTTTACCGCATCAGCCAGTTGTCCCTTCTTCTGCCTCATATCTGAACTCTTTGAGTGGGAACTTGCTCAGGGGCTGGTTCACACTTTCTGCAGACTTTCAGTACCATTTAATGGTTGGTAATATATCATTACTAGGACACATTCAGAAGAATCACCTGAGTTACACATATGAGTTGAATCTAATGTGAGACTTATTCAAGCTGCCACCTCCTAATTTGATGCAAATTCCCTTTCACACTCTAAGGCTTTCTTAATGGTCCCTGGCCCACAGTAAAACAAAATTCTTGGAGAGCAGCAACAGAGTCTTGACGTCGTGGCTCAGCTGTCTCCTGCAAAGGCCAGCTGAGTGCAGCACTAGCTTTGTTCACCACTCTACCTCTTGACTGGGATGGTGAGTGAAGGAATCCTCACTGTTCTTGGGTCATTGACTCTGGTGACGTCTAAATGGATTTTGCTCTCATTTCTAGGTTCAGCAGCTTCACGAGGAAACCCCTGCGGATGGCCCCTGGACAGAAGCCCTGCCTCCAGCTCGCAAGGAGGGGCACCTGCCTCCTCTCTGGTGGCATTATGTGACCAGACCTCGTGAACGTCCAATGTAGATGGCTCTTTACCATATGCAAATTCTGCATCTCCTTCTGTAAAAGAGATTCTGGTCTACAGATACTATGTCTGCTTATGTTACTACACCAGATACTCGCAATAAAGTATCTTGAATGTGAATCCATGGTGTTAAGAGAATTAATTTCTAAGCAACCTGTGCAGTAGAATAAGTTAGCACCTCCTGTGCAGTAGTATCAAAAACAAGTGAGGGCCCCAGTGTCTTTCTGATGAGAGAGCCTGGCTACTCAGTTATGCAACCTCTGCACCTGTATTCTGAAAACTACAGCCCCAGGCCTGTACTGTGACTCTTATACCGCTTACTGGAGCTACACAGAATTGACTTTTGAAAGATTTGAATTGCCTGCGTGCCATCACAAATCCATTGGCTTTGCCCAATATAGCTTTATCACAAAAACAGTTCACTTGAATGTATTAATTGTGTTCCATGTCACTGCCCATTCAAAGGTTGTGTGTACTTCTGCCGTCTAAAGTGGAGGTGTATGCACAGTATTTTTGGGAACTCTTGTTCATCAGATGGGGCTATAGGAGTATTTTGAGACACTCACGGATCTCAGAGAATCTGTTTCTCTAGAGGTTTGAGGTGCCTTATTGGGAGGGGCTTGTATGCATAGAATACAGTTAACTTCATACTCATTAGGGTTAGGGGACACAGGACTTCTCTAAATGGAAAAATGGCAAATATCAGTGTGTGTGTACACATAGGTGTGTGCCTCCGTGGGAAGGGGGGCTATGGCATGGTGGCTTTATATTTCCTCTTTCTCATCCATCTCCTTTCTTGGCTATGGGGAGGCACTGGGAGGAGGCTTGTGTGCTAAGAAATTGGGCCGTGAGCCACTCTTAGCTGGCCAGTTAGCAGCTGGTGGAGAAGGAGGAGGACTAGAGGTTTTTGAAGGGCTGCATGGCTTGATAAGAGCTGCCAAGAAGGAAGGTTCTCCCAGAAAAGGGGGGAGGGTTAAAGAAACCTGCAAATAATCAAATCTATGAAAGTCAAACCTGCAAATGTGGAGGACCAACTGTTTGTGTAGTTGGGGATAAGGTGGAACAAGGTAAAATGGTTCCTGAAAGTTCTTTGAAATAGTTGATATCCACAATTCACCAGCTATTAAAATGCTTTGTTAATAGTAGGTATTCAAATTTGATAAAAAAAGTTGTTAGCTGCTTTGACTCAGGGATTGCTAGTCAAGTCATTCTTGCTCTGAAGTAAACAGCCAGATGCACAATGGGAGATTATTTGCACTGTTACAATACATGTTTAAATATTTGAAGGGATGCCATGTAGAAGAAGGAGAGGGCTTGTTTTCTGCTGCTCCAGAGACCAGGACAAGGAGCAATGGATTCAAGGTGCAGGAAAGGAGATTCCACCTGAACCTCAGGAAGAACTTCCTGACAAGTCAGGGCTGTCTGGCAGTGGGATCTACTGCCTCGGAGTATAGTGGAGTCTCCTTCCTTGTAGGTTTTTAAGCAGAGGCTTGATGGCCATCTGTCGGGAGTGCTTTGAGGGTGTTCTTGCATGGCAGGGGGTTGGACTGGATGGCCCCTGGGGTCTCTTCCAACTCTACATTTCTATGATTCTATTACAGTGGACTTCAGCATTTGTGAACCAGGTTTATGGAACGATGAACACATTTCTGCCCCCAGTAGAATTAATGGTTTGGACAGGGATGAATATGTAATATTGTGTAAACAAAATTGCCAGTGAAGCTGTAGTTTTCACATAACTGCCAATGCAATTACAGTTGTGCACTAAAAATGAGCTGTCTCAGGGACAACCTCAACAGGTAAGCTATTGTCAACCTTTTCTTCACTAATAGTTGTTTAACTGGACTAGAGGTGACAGGATCTCTCAATTTGCCTTCTGTTATACAGTGTGCTCTCTTCTGGCATGAATGCCACATGCAGGAATGCAAGGTCTCACAAAGTGTTGCATCCCATTGTAGTCAATGGATGTGATGGGAGTGTGGCTGCGCTGCTGCAGGAACATGCACATTTCATCCATTGACTACAATGGGACGTGGCACATTTTGTTTCACTCGGGGGTTCCTGAGTAGGGGCTCTTTATTCAGGTTTTAAAAACAAAGTACTTTGTCTCCTGAATATAAAAAGAACCTGCAAATTTTGGTAAATTCTTGAACTCCTTTCCATTTGGCATTGGCCAAATACAGCAGGTAGAGTGGCTGAAAACATGGAGAGACTTGCCTGAACTCCTCATGTTAAAGATGAGGAGATGCTCTGAAAAAAGGTGGTACATTAATGCAACATAATCATGGTTAAATAACACAGGGATTCAAACCCAGATGCCTAAGACTTAAATCAGTCAAACCTTGGGCTTGGATTAGTGAATCAATCAGTTTTGGTGTTCAAAATCATTTTTTTAAAATCTCATGTTCCTTCCAAATGTGGAGATATTTTCAGATTTTCATACAGTCTTGGAAAAGATGGGAAATTCCCACCTGTCCCTATATCAGACCCCTTTACAGTAGTTACAGCGAGTAGAGCTTCTGTAGCAACCAGTGTTCTGCAAGTTTTATGATGGTTTATGGAAAAAGTACACCGAAAAAATGTGGTATAGCCTTCTCCTGGGAAGGGTTGCTTGTGTGTTCCTTCATACCAAAGTTACATTATGTGGAAAGCTAGCATGATTAAGGGGGAAAGATTTGTGGTAGAATACACACACGATATTCATCGTTCCCAGAACGATAGCATAGCCTTTATTCCGCTATCAGCTCCAAAATAAATGCCCATTTCTTAAGATATATGCTGATATTTAAAAACAGTGATGTTTAAAAAAACAGTGATATTTAAGAACTGAGCCCTGGTGGTGCAGTGGTTAAATGCTGGTACTGCAGCCACGACGTTGTGAGTTTGATCCTGCAGGGCTCCAGATTGACTCAGCCTTCCATCCTTCCGTAGGTCGGTAAAATGACTACCCAGCTTGTTGGCGGCAATTAGCTAAATATGTTGTAAACTGCTTAGGGAGTGCTTTGCATTGAAAAGCGGCATAGAAATGTAACTGCTATTGCTAACAGTGTTGTAATAATAAATTCCAAACAATTTAACAGATTAGGAGTGGGGGAAAAAGCTCAAAAATAAGAAGTTTATCAGCAGGTCTTTATTTATAATATAGGCTGAAGCAATCATTACAATGTGGAAGGGCAACACAGTTAACAGCAATTTTCATTTATAGCAGTTCAGAACAAAACGCTGTATGGGAGAGAGGTCAACTCTCAGTACAAACTAGCAACTAAACCACAATAACTTACCATTAGAAACATTTTTTTTTTAAAACGGTGACACTGCTTTTACAATAGGCAAGGAACACAAAGGGGGGAAAAAGACCCAACAGAACTATCCAAAGTGGTTTGTCACGCTTTAACATTGAATTTTGGCAACAGTGTAATAAAAAATGTAACTTGAGAGTAATTCTAGTGCTTAAAGAACTAAAGAAGCTGTCCTCTGGGTACAGCTGCATCCAAAAGGTTTCCTAAAGATGAATTCTGGATGCAATTAATCAGGAATGCCTCCTGCCCAAGCTCCAATGAAGTGAGTGGGAGTTACACAAGAGCCCAGCTGAGCCCTTATGAAATACCCAATTTATTTAAAAACGAAGCTTGCCAGGAAATTTATCTTGACAGCCTGCATCCTCTTTGTTCAATTTCCATTTTTTGAAAGAGCTGAATGAAAAAATCTTGAAGCATCATTTGCAGAACGCATCCGCTGTTTCATCAAGACTGATGGGCTTGTACGGCAGGCACCGCTATTTGTTGTGTGTGTGTGTGTACATTTTGTAGTAAGGAGCTTGTTTTTCAAAGAAAGGAGAGCTTATCATTTAAGGATCATGCTTTCTGTTTCGCTTCTGAAGCCATAACATAAAAAAGTGTTAAGCAACCACAGCAGTGTAAATGTATATAGAACACAGTGACTATAACAGTTTTACAATACGTCTCACATCCAATGCAGTTATGTATTTAAAGCATAAGAGGTTATTGTAGGCAAGATGGCAGCCAATAGGAGTCTCCAGAGTGTCCATGGAAGAGTAGATTGTGCGCATACGCATGACCTAGCTCCTTCCACTGCAGGTTGCTTCTTTGCAACTGCAAACGCACAGGTCTGTTGTCTGTAATTCCGCTTGCATTGCCCATATAGAGATAAGGCAGAAGGTATCCATTTAGATTGCAGAATGTTCTTAAAAAACCACAAAACTGGAACACCTGTGGTGCCTGAGTTATGCACGTTTCCACCGACCCCCTGTGAAATGGATATATCACAGCAATTTTTGTGTTAAGAAAACAAAGCCCCAACTATAAACGTATTAACAGCTTTCCCGCAAAATACATTGCTGAGAACAATAAAAAAGAAAGCAGTGGTCAACCCCCTCCCCTCTCTGTTAAATAAAACTGAAAGTATGTTCCCATCCCACCCACACCCCGAAATCTTGAAGTGTTTAGGAAAAGCCAATCCAAAATGCCACTTAAGAAAAACAGGCCCCTTAAAAAGAAATGTTTGTAGTTTTACTGGAATTCCCAGCTGGTTGCCCATCAGCTTTAAGAGTTGTTTCCTCAAAACTATTTGGGGCTTTTCCTGTTTGTTTCTTTAGCTGCCCAGCCTGCTGGGCATAGCCAGTAAAAGGTATAAAGTTACAATGAAGAACTCCCTGGTATTTCTCTCTCTCTCTCTCTCTCTCTCTAAGTAATTTAACACATTTCTGCCTTCACTACTTCAACTTTACAGTATAGTTAATGTATGTTGTCATTTTCTTAAAAGAACAAAAAGTAAAGCAAGAAGATCTCTTAAATCTACCTGGTTTAAGATGATGTGAACAGACAGAAGATGTTGCTTTTGAAGTTCTGAAGAAAAGGGGAAATTTAAAAACAAAACAAAACAGGGAGCAATCCACAGAGGCTTTTCCTGGGCAAGAAATCTTGTACAACCCCAACAGTTTCACGGGACTATTGCAGGAGAAGTTCCTAGTGGACAGCACCCAAACATCTTTTAAACACCCTATTTAAACAAACACTGCAATACAATATGGCTTATTTGGACGCGTTTACCATGAAGCTACCGCTAGGCTACTTTTGTGCAACAGTTAAGTCCTCCCATTTTTCTAACCCCCTAAACACTCTAACCAATTACAGGCTTGCTCTCTTTTCCACTATATATTGCTTTAGTCAATCAGCTGCTGTCCCTTGCTCTTAAAACAAAAAAACAATTCATCACTGAACTTCACGGAGGACCTCTTTATCGCTATGTCCTTTGTAAAGTAACAACTGGTTTCTGGATCCTCACTACTGCAAAGTACTCTGTTACAAGACCGCAAGAGTGAGAATGCGTTACAACCTCTCTCTCCTCCTGCTGAAGATTAAGCTACTTGACATTTATTGTAATCTTCCTCCTATGCATGTAAAACTTTTACAAAGAGTTATAAAAAAGTTAAATGGGATTTGGCACCTTCAGAAAAAAAGCTGAAAGGGAAATGCTGATTTTTTTAAAAAAAGCAGGCAAGAAAAAAAAAATCTGTATTTACAAAAATGAAAAACAAAAAAACCCTATGAAACAGGAAAATGTTGCTCCTTAAGGATTTTAGTTTCTAAATTCCCTCCCTCCCTCCATTTTATAGAACGTTTCCATGTATCTGTTACTGAGCATCCTACGAAACCTTGATTGTACAGTGGAATGAATAGAGAGACAAAAGACGATTTCCTCAGGTAGTTCAAGTCTCTGTTAAGTTGGTAACTGTGGCAGTGGTCCAGCATCTAAGAAATGCGGGGTGCTGACCGATCATTTGTGGTAGTCTTCTTCAGCTTAACACCCCGGCGAATCGCATTCAGCATATCTTCGCCTTGCGGAGGCTCACTGCCACTCTGGACTCCCAACTGGGGGGCTGGCTGACAAGGGGGAGCAGTGAGACCTGGACTCCCTCTTTCACTTTCCTCTCCCTCACTTTCAGCAGCAGCCTGTCTCAGCTCCTCTGTGGCGTTTGGCTTCTGGCCCACAGCTGGAGGGTTGACGGATGCTTGGCTGCTCCATGATGAGGATGTGCTCACGGCAGCCTGGCTGCCACTTCCAGCCTCAGGACTTTGCTCAGGGCTTTCTTCTGCTCCAGTCGGCAAGCTTGGTAGTCCTCCTGGTAGGTCTGGGACAGTTGGTGTTTTGACCGGAATCACAGGTGTTTTAATGGGGATTGGACCTGCCCCGATAGTCCCACGTCTGACGGCTGGTTTGGTAGAGGGGGTCCGTCGGATAGTTGCTACACCTGGTGTAACCATCACGGGCCCCAGTGTGCTTGGTAGGCCAGCAGTGGAAGCAGGACGCTTGGCATGGAACATGCGACGGTAAGACTGACTGATGTCACTGTTCCTTGGAATTGTTGAAGACTTATCAAATTCTTGCTGCTCTGGTTCCTGGTCACCACTGACGGAAAAGTAGTCATAATCTGAAACTGAGGTTGGAAAAGGTTAAGGCAGGAAGCTACTGGAAAGCAAGACTTTTAGAGGCCATCCAAGCTGGACTGTAAGCCTGAGACTGTAAGGCTCACTCCAACAGCCCTAGTGAGAAATTGGCTCTCATGTGGCTCTACCCTCCCTGGACCATTCAAGCTGGCCATTTTAGACACTATGGGGTCTGGTCCCTAAGTTTCTTTTTTCCTCTTTCCTCTTTCTCCTTCTCCCCTTCCAGTCTGTATGTCACATCTAGGGGATTCCTGTTAAGAACTGAAGGGCAGTAATAAAATAGGAGAAATAAAGGGGTTTCAGAGGATGGGCCTGAAGGCAGTGATTATCTTGTTGTCACTGACCCTTTATAAGCCACGCTGATTTTTTTCCCAGCTTTTCAAGAGAGGAGTGCGTGTGTGTGTGTCTTCAAGTTGGCTGTCAACTTAGGGAAACCCCAGGAATTCTACAGGGTTTTCGTAGGCAAGGAAGACTCCAAGGAAGTTTTGCCAGTATCTTCCTCTGAAACATAGCCTATAGCACCTGGGATTCACTGGTGGTCTCCTATCCAAGTACTAACAGGGCTGATCCTGCTTAGCTTCCAAGATCAGAGGGGGTCTGGTGCCTTTAGTATTCAGTTCCATTTCAAGAGAGGGATCTGAATAATACTACTAAATAGCAATAAAAGCAGCATGTTCTCTGTCTTAAAACTGGGTCAAATTTAATGGTTAGTTTTTTGAGTGCGGAACACTACTTACAGTGCTGCCTGAGAGCTAGGGCAATGCGTAAAACAAATCACAAAATCATGAACATAACAGTTTTATTCATTTCATATCTACTACAAGCAATTCTATACCTATTCCAAGATTTTATACCCTTCACTGTCAGTGACACCCTACACTGAGTTTATTGTATTCATTTTAAGTTCTTCATTCCTTACGGATTGAACATTTCTCAATTCAACCTTCTTTTTCTTTGTTTAAAAAAAAGTGAGACTTCGTGAGCTTTCGCAAGTTTGTAAAACACAGAGAAGATTTGGAGAGCTGCAGCAACTAGTTTGGCCATACTCAAGAAACAATATGGTAAAGATGGGTACGTGAATGCATCCCTCCCTTACCTTGTGAGGGAATGGTGTCCTCTGAACAGCAAGGTGTGGTTGTCTGGGTGCTGTAGCCACTGGAACACTGCAAGGAATCCCTGCTGCTTCTCTGAGTGTCTAGCTGTAGCCCACGGGTGAGAGCCAGAGCCAGCTCTTCACAGGCCTCCATCTCCTCTCCTTGCTAGTAACACAAAGGAGGCCTCTCATTAGGTTATGAAGCAAGAGTATTGGGGCAATCTGGCACAGTTTGGGCTATTAGTGCAATGACCCTCTTAAAAATATGGCTCAACACAACAGTATGGACTGGATTCAGACTCAGACATGCTTACAGGAGATGTATTGAAGCACTAGTGATGATTAACTTCAATCTTACTGGTTTCAGTGGGTTTAAGCCTAGATTCAACTCCAAATTAGTGAAGTTTGCCTTTGCATTTTGTTGTTCAGTCTTCACCAAGACTCTCCATGTTCACAGTCCATAACATCTAGATGACATTGTTAGAGAGACTGTACACAAATGATCCCGGCCACACTGGTACTGTTGAGGGTGGACTTGAATTGCATGCTATTTTTATGTATCTGATTTCATTTTCAAACTATTGTTCCCACTTAGAAAGACAACGGTAAGGCAGGCAGAATTTTCAAAAAGCGTTCCAAAGAAAACTAGTTCAGGCAAAATAATCCTTTAAGCAGCAGAAGTATGTGGAATTAAAAGATAGCTAGTGCTAGTGATATTATCTGGACTGATTTGGCACCACCTTGTTCACCCAAGAGATAACCAAGAACAAGAGTCTCACCCTTGGGGCAGCTGATACAGTCATGCTCCGTGGTCTTTGGGCTTCCTCTGTGGACAGAGGTGGTCCACTTTGTGCTCCTCCAGGAGAATCTACTTCTCGCTTTTCCTTGCGGCGTTGCAAAGTGTTTACCATGGGCTGGTCGTAAGGACCTGGCTTAGCCCAATCCTGAGGAAAAATTTCTATTAGTGTTAAGTATTATACCTTTTCACAATTGTAAATACACATGTTGGGCTACCCCCCCTCCACTTCTTCACAAAGGAAAAACAAGATTTAATGTCAAAGATTCCGTCTCTCCCTGAAACCAGCTCTAGATTTTCCCTCAAACTAGGGTGCAATAAATATTTTTTCCAAGTCTCTCAGGCATTATATTTGAATGTTCTGTTGAATCTGGTGCAGGCACCAAAGAACAGGATCATTCTGGTGTCACAATCTCAGTTTCCTAAAACCTTGATTTAGGGGAAGGGTAGACAACTGTGTTGAGTCCGAGAACAGGTGTTCTGTCATGAGACCCTCTATGGGTCCGCAGAGACGGCTTAAAAAAAAAGATGAAAGGAAGAAAACCACAAACGGCTGAAGTCTACTGGTTTGGAGATCCTGAAACCTATTTAAGGCATTTCCAAGTGAGACAATCTACTTTTTGAGTCAGAAAATGGTGGTTTGAGAGCCCAGAGGGGCTGAGGTCAACAAAAACAGTGTTGCAGAACTACACGTGGCTCTAGGGCTGCACTCTGCCCTGGTTTCGGAGAGTGCTGGCCAGTGTACCTTCTCCCCCCATGATACACTGAATGCACGTCAATAAAATATCTTCTGGTTTTGGTAGAAATCAGGGTGTGTCAAACCAAGTATGTACAGATCTCTGTTTCTAGCTCTTGGAGAAGTTTCTTAAACAGGACTGGGGAATGTGTGCACTCACCAATACTGTTGTACTGCAACTTTCATCAGTGTGTGCTACAACAGGCAGTGGTAAGGAATGAATGCTAGGAGCTGCAGTAAACATCTGGAAAGCCACATGTTCCCTAGCACTGATCTTATCAGCACCATGTCCTCCCCACAAGCATTTCTTTGTTAACTCCTCAAAAGTGGCAAGCATTCAAGAACAGGGAAGTCTGGGTGTACTGAGATTCAGAGTTGGAATTCCAACAACACCAGGCTTCCTTGGATCATTTCTGGGGTAAGGCAAGGATGTCAAAAATATATACAGGGCCAGGAGATTTGTACCAGCACTGAAACAGCCTAAGCCAGCCTTGCTCCACATTATTCTCTCCAAATACGTTCAACTACTTTTATTAGCACATTTGTTTAAACATTTGGAGGTCATCAGGTTGGGACAAACCCATCTGAGTCCTACATTTTCAGAGTCCAGTAAGCAAAGAACAATTATGAAGGCCTATGACTGTGGGCAAGCATGACCTCAAGCTGAACTTTGCTGTGAATCCCCCTTGCTTGCCTCTGATGTTTACCACCAGCCTCCCTGGAGGGAGTTACATAAACCTTTATTCTTGGTTTTGGTTTGATGAGAAGACCTTTTGTCTGCAATCTGCCAGTAAACCAGACTGAGAGGGCTTTTATATCTTCCCAAGAACTGAAACTGAGGACTAAGGGCAGAGAGAGAAGATGACTCTTGGAGACTTTTGACACGACACAATTGTGGTGCTATGGTTCCACTTTAAATGCCATGGTTTCATCCTATGGAAATCTGGGGTTTGTTGTTTGGAGAGGCACTGGAGCCCCAGCTGAGAATTCTAAATACCCCTTGTGCTCCCTTCCCCGAAAACCAATAAATGTAACCCAGTCTATGTAAGCTTCTTTGATGAACATTCTTAGGGCAGTTTTGCATGCTGTATTTGGTGTGCAGATACGACTACCCAAACACAACACCTCATTTCTGAAGGCTGCACCTTGGTGTAAATCAATATTTCAGATTAACAGAAGTGGGGAAGCCAACTTGTTTTTGGTCACTGCTCCTGCATACTTTATCATAGGAGAAGCACATGGGCTTTCTTCACAACCAATGGAATGCAAGTTCCATGCAAAGTGCTGGTGATGACTTTTAAAGCTCTACACGGCTCAGGTCCAAGTTCTCTGAAGGACCATGTCTTCCCCTACGAACCAGCCTGGGCGTTGAGATCTGCTGGAGAGGCCCTTCCCTCTGTTCCACCACCCTCACAGCTGCATTTGTTGGGAACATGGGAGAGGGCCTTCCCACTGGCTGCCCCCAGGCTCTGGAACTCCCTGCCCAAAGAGGTCAGACTGGTACCCACCCTGGTTACTTTCAGGAAAAGGTTAAAAGACATTCCTATTCCAGCAGGCATTTAATATGTAATCTGTATATAGAATGGTGCTGGTTATTTTAACTGCTATTTAGTTGCTTTTGTATGTTGTTTTTAATACGTATTTTAACATTGTTTTAATTATTACTGATGTTTAATTTGTTTTAACTTTTCTATATTACAGTTTTTAATTATGCTTTTTAATGTTTGTAAGCTGCTTTGAGTCTCCTCAGGGAGAAAAGCGGGATCGAAATAAAGATGACGATGACGATGATGATGATGATAATTAATAATAAAAAAAATAGAAGTAGTAGTAGTTGTTGTTACCACCATCATCATCAGTGCTCTCAGAAACTCAAGTTCCCAGTTTATCCAAAGTCTAAAACTATAAGGATACAATGCTAAGAACATTCAGGTCCCAGGCAAAATTCCCTCCATAGTCATTGCTGGTACATTTCTCCCCCTCCTCCTCATCTTCCCACTGACCACCTTGATTCTTACTAGATAAATCTGCTTCCTAGATACCAAAGGTCTATCTACACTACACAGTTATAGCAGTTTGATACTACTTCAGCTGCTCTGGCTCCATCCTAAGGAATCTTAGGATTTTTAATTTGGTGAGCTACTCAGAATTCTCTGTTAAGACAGTTCTAATGCTATAGTTCAGAGGAGAGCACTAGAACTCTCCAGTGAAGAACTGTAAGTAACTTATCAAACTACAAATCCCAGGGTTCCATAAGATGGAACCATGACTGATAAAGAGGTACACTGCCACATATAATTTAACAGGCCAATTCTCTTGATCTGTTTGGAGCTGGCAGGAAGATACACTGTACAGGATCCCGTGCAGTGTGCACACATGGGGCACTGGAGGGAAGTGGCAGCAGCAGTAAATTGCCTGCCAAGCTTTTCCAGGGATGACACCATGTACAAATATTCAGCAAGAAATGCAAGACCTTCTTTTATGAGATCATCTCTGGGGGGGGCGGGGGAGGATGACAGCCTTAACACTCAACTGGGCCATATCCAAATGTTATCCTGAAAGCCCTCTGCTATGAAATCAAGATTCTGTGAAATTAAGACTCAGCTTCAACTCTCAGTATGCTGTATAAGCAATAAAGCTCTGGTCCTGTTCATTCAAATAACCCCAAGTTCTCTAATGCAATGATTTAGGGGAAGGCGAGCAGCAAGAATCCTGTTAGATCCAGAATTCAGAATGGCATGAAGAGCCAAAGGGATCAGGGAGAGGAAATCAACCAAGAATTCATGAGATTTTAAGAAGCAACGTTTTGCCATAGAGTGGGGTGAGGGGAATGGAAAGGAAAGAGTGTGACAGAAAACAAAAGAAACACAAACCTTCCAGCTAGGGATCTTAGATGATGGTAACATGCCTGGCCCAATGGTGTAATAATGAGCGTAGTCTGGAAGGAGGGTGGAGGAGGAAGCCCGGGTCCATGCGTGAGAAACAGACGGGACATGAGGGGGAGGACCTGCACCAACTGAGGCTAAGGGTGGGCCACTTGACAAACTACAGTGATAATACCCATTAGATAACTGGAAACAAAAAGAAAAAAAGGGGAGGAAAGGAGAGAAATTAATATAAATAGAACAAAACATGGGGGGGGAAACTATGAGGTGAATCAGGCATGCACTGTTGGAGAGAAAGAAGGGGGTGAGATGCCCCATGTGATGATTTGGTCACTTTTGCAACTGAACACCCTGTACAGACCTGGTTCATGCTTTGGTAACGCTGCTGAAAAGACATCACACATGCTCAAAAAAAGAGGAAAGAAAATCATTCTCAGGCTGAACAGCTCTACACCACTGGGCCAGAGAGGAAATCCTCGTCTGTGGAAGTACGCCAGAGAAAGATAGCAACTGGAAAGAATGCTGTAAGGGGTATTTGTTCCTCTGTGAACCAGAGCATCAGTCATAAGCTTCAGTTCAGACTATGAACGCAAGGAGATGCAATCTTTCCAAAGTTGTTAATATGCCTTTTGGGTTAGTAATTTCACATTCCATCCAAGTGAAAGCAACAGCAGCTCAGCCTCAGAAAATGATATGTTCCAGGAGTAACATAATGGTAGGGGATGAAAGGAAATCAGTGGCTTTGCCAGATGAGAATGGATCCAACTAGTCACTTGCTCTTGGCTGAAGTCAGAATTTATCTGAAGCTTTACTGCTCTAAGATAAGAGATTTACTCACACTAGTGGTCCTGGGATTTTAAAAGGGAATTTGGGAAAACAGCCAAGGAAACTTTTAAGACAGTTAAAGTTGATTAGACATCTGAAGATACATGATCTCTGAATTTCAGCTTTACCTGTTAACAAGCCAATGAGGGCAATCTCCAATTACGACATTTATCAAGGTAGTTCTGTAGTGGGCTAATTGTTATTCCTGAAACCACTGCACATGCCATAAAAGCTTTTATACAATGGCTGGTAAATGGCTTCATGAATGCTTCAACCCGTGTTATAATCATTCCATGCTACACCATGACATACCCACTTTATTGGGCAAGGCAGTGTATGTTCGGGTCATTCACAAAATCAGTTATTACACCCAAAATACCAAAGTTTGTGGCAATTTTGCAAAACAGCAACCTTGCTTTAGTGAACAGGCTCACTGCCAAAGCAGTTGATTACAGTTAGTTTCCTAACACTCCTTTATTCCTACATGCATTCATTTGGGTAATGGTCCTCCAGTTATTCTGGATTTCAGTTCCCACCACGCTCCAGCACTGGCCATGATAGCTGGGGGCTTCTAAGAGCTGAAATCCAAAATATCTTAAGGCCTCAATGTTGAGATCCACTGATTTGAGTTCCTTAAAGGAGTTAAGGGCTGAGTTCCTTAAAGGGAGGAAGGATTTCCATTCTGATCTGTATGCTCCCATCCTCTGTTTGCTCTCCTACTCCAACCTAAACCCCACAGAGTTGGTGGCGGGTGGTGCGGGGACCCAAGAACGTGTCTTAGAGATGGAAGCCTTTGTCACCTTCTCTGTGGAGGCCCAAGCCCCCATGGTGGAGCCTGAGCTGACAGAGGTGGGGGAACTGCACTCGCTCACTGACTGGCACGTTTCAGAGGCTTCTGAGGAGGCCGAACTGGACGAATTCTGCTGGGATTATTAAAACACAAGAACACAAAAAGGAAACCAAAGTGGCAACACAAACACAGAAAGAAAAAGAAGAAAGAGGGAGAGAGAGAGAAATAAAACAAGAAGCCATCAAAACAAAACCCAACACAGCACAGAGGGACAAATACATACACACAAGAAAAGAAGGAGGAGGAGAGAAGCAGATGTTAAGAGGGGTTAAGAAAAAAAAATGTAAATCATTAAGCACAGCTGAAAATTTTCAATATTGATCAGTAACAGTGCAACAGAGACAAAAGCAGCAGGGTCCAATTGCCAGAGGCTCATACATTCATGGGATTGCAAGTCAAACCCTTGATGAATTTTCAGTTTCAACATGCTGCTGACTCCTGTACCCCTACCCGACACTGTCTCAAAAGCTAAATGTCAGACAAGACATATGCTGCAGTTACCAGCAGTCCAGGGGAGCGGGGGAGGCAAGAGATTCACCCCTTTTTTGGCCACGGACTGTAGGTGGCTGCAGTGATGGCACTGGCTGAAAAGCCACAGTAGAAGGCCACCTGAAATAAGCCTTCTTTTGATATTGATAAGACAAACTGAAAATGGGGTTACATGGGATAATGCTTGATGCTGGAACTGAAATCCCACATGGCTTTGTCACGGAGGAACCAGAAGCAAAATACCTGCCTTCTGACAGCTCTTGCATGCAGATTTTTTTTGGAGGGATAGTAATTTTGGTTTTGATGTAACTGTCCCCACATGTACTTCTCCACAGGAAGTCATTGCAAATAATTTCTGTGTTAAGCACAGAGAAGTCCTAAGGAATGGACAGTGATGGTTAGTGAGACCTCTAATCTATCAAAATAAGATTGCATGTGCTTGTACTACCCTCTCCTACACTAAATATCTCAAAATCATACAGTGTCCCTAGAAAACTGTCAAAATATCCTGAGAGATAAGAGACTGCTCCATGACAACTTTTCTGGCGAACCTGCCGCACATTCAGGATTAACTTTTGGACTTTCCGTGATCTAGGATCATTGCTAGTATTTGTCATTATAAAATCCCTCCTTTTCTCACCCACGAGGAGAGATGTTTAAAGTGTTCATTGCCTTCTTATGTCCCTCAGCAACAGAGAACAGAATTCACACAAACAAGTTGCTTGAAATACATTAAAAAGCACTGCCAACATAAAGAGATGTTGTTTTCATCCACCACAATGATACTGCACTTTCAGCAATATGGCATTGTAAGAGGTATTTCTCCCCCCATATAGTTCTTCAAGCATAAATTTCAGGACAAGCATCCATTAGATAGTTACAAATGCAAGACATATTATACAATAAACAACTTTGAAGGAATTTTGTCAACAGAGTTACTTGGTGATGCCAGAGTTACTTGGTGGTAAGTAGCAAGAACAGTCAAGCAAAATCAAAATATCCTGAACACAAAAGCTATCCTTTTCTGGCTTCCATGCTGAAATTATGCTACGGACCTCTGTATTATTATTTCTTAAAGAGAATGCTCCAATGGGCAATTGATTTATTCAGCCAATTTTACAGACAAAATTTTCATGAAATTCTTTACAACAAGGCTAAAGGTAGTTTCAGACAACCAGTATTGCAACTGTTCATTCTTTACACTTTAAGTATAGACCTGCATGCATATGACGGCTTTTAGAAAGAGACTGAAAAAGTTGTATTTTGATCTATAAAAATTATGGCGCCAGCATGATGAGTTCTGTCCTGTTTGTTTTGTTTTAAGTACATTTTAGACTGTTTTCTTTACTATTGTTTTTTTAATTTTTTTTTTTTTTTCTTTTGCAATGCCCATTTTAGTTAACCTCTGTTTTAAATTATGTAAGCCACCTTGATGGTAGAATGGCAGGGCATAAACTAAATAAATAGACAGATACACAGACATTTCCTGTAATTGTCTCTTCAAAATATTACAGAAAAAATGGCTCAATTCACCGTGTAAAGACAAGGTGAGAAGAGGGACCATGTTCGCTGTTACCAGGAAAGAGTCTTAGTTTTAGTTTTCTTGGTTGTTGTGTCAAGAGGTAATTGCTGGCTTTACCTCTTCAATGCCACAAGCCAACCCTAAGTCAGGCTCAGACAGAATTCATTGCCCATAAATGAGAACTGGCATGCATACAAGCCAAATAATCTGAGCCAGAAGCCATTAAAGTGAGAGTAGCATACATCCTCTTAGAGATGCCAGAACGTTATACAAATACGTTTTTCTTTAGAGGACATTTGCAGAAAAGCAGAAGACATCCCAGGCTCACACAGCTGTTCCCAGACTTACCTGGCTGGGTGCTTCTGGTGGCATTGGGGATGGCGACTTGGACTGAAATGCATCCTGGGACATGAATCCAGAGTCGTGCGAGGACACACTGGAAAGCCTCATAGGTGCCTGCTGAGGCAGATTGGAGCTGCGGTAGCGATAGTGTGAACTGGGTGAGTGAGAGTGCGAGCCGCTTGACCGGGAGTCACTACTGTTAACACTGTTCAGACTGCTGTGAGGCACAAGAGGGGAGAGAGATGGGGGCAAAGGGGGAAGGGAAGAAACAAAAAAGGGGGGAAATTGGGGAAGAGACCAGCACAGTACAATTAACATTCCATGGTTCTCCTGCAAAAGGCATGCAGACCAAATCATAAAAATGGGACAACTGGCAGAAGTAACTAGGAGGAGTTGGCAAGAACTGCAGTATCCTCAGTAACCAGATGGAAAATGGCAAATCAATACAAAGGAGGAATAGAGCAACAATTCTATACTGCTTTGGATTTGCAGATGGTCACACGAGCAGCTCACCAAGGCAAGTAAGGCCTGCCTGGACTCTGAGACACACAGGAGATGGCCTTCTCTCAGTTTCACCACCCTCACAGGTACCGTTGGTGGAAACACAAGAGAGGGTCTTCTCAGTGGTTTCCCCTAGACTCTGGAACTCCCTTCCTGGGGAGTCTAGGAGGGCTCCCTCCTTGTTGTCACTCTGCAAGCAGGCAAAGACTTTTTTTTTGGGGGGGGGGTTCAGACAGGCTTTTAGAATTGAAGAGTTTTATCAAAGGGGCTAAAAGAGCTATATTGTTTTAAACTGCCCTGCTTAAACATAAAAAAATTTTTTTTAATGGGGTCTCTTTTAAACATGGTTAATAGTTTAATTCAGTTTTAACATTGACTTTTTTATGTTTTTAATTGTAATCTTTTTAATCTGCAAGCTACCCTGAGTCCCAGTCTTGGGCAAAAGGAAGGAAATAAATAAAGTCAATTAATAATAATAGTAATGATAATAATAATAGCAGCAGCAGCAGCATCCAGCATTTCAGTAGTGCCTGTTCACTGGCACAGTGGGACTTGTCTTCCTGCTCCCTGAAGTTCTCTACACTGCCCGCAAAGCAAAGCTTTGTAGAAGTTTTTGGACAAGTCCCAGCCAGCATGGCCATTGTGGGGTTCTGACAGCTAGTCCAAAAAAGGTAATTTTTCCAAGCTTGGAAGAAAACCTGCTACAAAGCCCTCCACAGCAGGATTTGAGAATTCATTAGAGGCAGGACTTCAGGGGAGGTGGGGAACAGAAGTTGTTCCATAAGCAGAACCACCAATTGGATGCTGGCTTCAAAATATCTTCCAGAAGACCAGTCAGATGACTGGAAAGGGGCTGCATTTTTTCTACCCTTAAATACCAACACAGTGACCAATCCTTTAGAGGTACGTGGGCTATTGATGTTAATGAAAACACTTACAGTGCAGAATTAACCTATAAGGGCTTGCTCAAGGCAGCTAGATACCTGAGGTGGAAAATCTAAATGGTTTTCCATTAGCCCAAAACTAATCAGAATGGGACAATGATCCATGGGAAAGTTTTCCTGTACAAGTTCTGACAAAATGAATGGGAGTGTTGCAAAGGCACTATTGTATTTTGGAGCTGTAGCTCCTAGGCAATTTGATGGTGCTTGTACAAGAGAATGAGCCCCACAGATTGCATTTGTCTGGCTGTCATTTTGTCATGGCTAATATTTCCCCCATTTGCCTCATGAGGACGACACTTTACCTCCTGTCAGAGCAACTGTAATTTCCTAACCTGGTGTCTCCTGATGGACTAAGACAACAAAAATCTAAGAAGGGTAGAGGAGAGGAGTGCAACTATACCCTCCATATTGTACACCTCAGCAACTGACATACGGACTACAACTGTCATTGGCCCCAGCCAGCCTGACTAATGATGAGAGACAATGGGAATTGCAGTCCAAACTCCTGGAAGAGTTTTGAAAGTTTATTATTTTAAAAGTTTAGGAGGTGATCCAAAAAGGCACATGCCCTCCTAGATTCAGTTCAAGTTTGCAGGCTCCAAGATGAGCAGGGAAGAGGTTGTTGGTGACCAGAAGGGAATGGCTTACTTCATACGCCAGTCATCTCCTGTGGATTTCTATAATGCTATCAACTGGATGTAGAACCTGTTTTGGACAACATCTTCCAGATCTTCTAGCCAACACAGGCATAGCCATTTTGTCAGGGAGATTCTGGCAGCTGTTATCCAAAAAATGTAATTTTTTCCAAACTTCGTTCAGAGGAACTAAGGGCACAACTAAATGAGGCAGACAGATATCCATGATCTACTGAGAGATCTGATCTGAAATCAAGGGGAGGGTGTTACAGATTTATTTATCATTTAAACATACCACTGCCACCACAAGAGACCTGACCTCATCTGGTTTTGCCAGCAGGTTGCTGCCAGGACTGCATGGCTGGCCATTTTGCCTTTTACTTTTCAGGATATTGCATTTAAAAAAAAACAAAAGCCTGCGCTTACTGCTGTCAGTATATAAGTATCTATAGATCTCCCATCTATAGATACTATACATATGCATGCACAGACAGCTATAGGTATGCGGTGGGAGCAGGGAGAGAATGCAAGGACATCCTGGTCTATCATGCCACAAGGTACTTCAGCTCTCCAATCCAATGTGATTTGGAAGGCAGAAATTTTGAAGAAGGAAAGAAAACAAGGTAACAGTGTCAGAGGCTAGGAAGAAATGCAAGAGCAGAACATACAGCAAAATCGTCTTCCTTTCATTGGAGAAAAGGAGAGAATTGGACAGCAGTGTGCCTGGGAAGATGAGGGGAGGTTAAGTGCATGCGGCCAAACTGTTTTAGCTGACAGAAAACAGTTTCATGGAAGAGGTAGAAAAGGGACTTGAGTACTCCCAACACACAGGAAGAAAAGAAAAAACTTTGTACAGAATTAAAGACAGTGCTGAACAGTTAAGAACTATTGCATTTTATAGTAAAAGATTTTATTTCAACAAGTTTAAAGAGAAATAGATACATTTATACAGTTTAATTTGAGAAAACACCTTATCATATTAATTTAAAAAACACCAGCAACTATCACAATGAATTCATCTTCACAAGGCATTTCACTTGTGTCACTTTTCTCAACCAGCTTTATGTGGCTAGTTATTTGAAACAATCCTCATCAATTACATTCTATTGAATGTACAAATGGCAAACAGCACAGTCAGTCACCTGTTATTTATTTTCAGTTTTCAAAAGTGTAGGCAAACACCCAGAACCTGAGCTGGGAAAAGCTTTTGCATTACAGCTCCTAGAATCTCCCAACCAGCTATCGTTTGGCTGGAGATCCTGAGAGATATCACTGGAAAATGTAACTTTTCCAACCTCACCTTATAGTGAAGCTTAATGCCCCAGAACAAATGGGAGATAAGCAATGACTGCAGAACTGCTAAAGCTAAGGTGGTACACTCAAGATGGATATCTACATCATGGGTGGGGAACAGCAGGTGGCTAAAGGTCACAGTCACCCCCCAGGAGACCTTTCTGCACTCCCTGAAAAAAAAAAAACGCACAATTTTCTGCCCCCCCAACTCTCTCTGGGGCATGGGGACACTTTCTCCATGTTTGAAGTGGGGGCTGGACCATTTTAGGCCTAGGAGAGTCCTTTTTAGCAACAGGAAGTAACTGGAGGTCACTTCCTGGTTTTAAGAAAGGCCTCTTCTGGGCCTAAAATGGCCCACTCACCCTTGAACATGGAGAAAATGCTCCTCATGCCCCTTTGAGGGCACTTAGGGATTTTTTTCCCCTCAAAACAAAAACCAAAACCCCTTTGACACAGGGCCCAGAAGGCCTCATGAGGCCCATAGACTGCACTTTACCCAACCCTGGCCTTCATGATAGTTGGGAAACCCCACAGAAGTTACTCTAAATTTTCCAAAGGTGGAGTATGATCGAAGTATAATAAATTTCAGAAATAAAGCTTTAAAAGGTATGCTTAGAACACTTAAAATTATATACTGAGACCTTCTAGACATTAAGGTTTTCTTGCTTACTTACCTGCAGACACTGGATTTCCTGGACATGGTGGTACTTGGAGAAGACGGAGGGGTCTGATAGGACCAGCCATAATCAGAACCTTTCAAATCTAGAATTACCTGGAGAAGCAAAGTGAGCCATGCAAGATGTCAGCATCAGTGATTTTGGTCAATTGTGGGCCAGAGGCTAGTCTACCAATCCCGTCAGGAAACCCAGTGAGCATATCAGAATAGCATGTCATCTTATTTCTAGCCTTACAACTGAAGCATGTGGTCTTGTCATCACACTTACCACTAGAGCTTGGCACTGATCTTTTGGACTATGTCTCCTAGAATCCCCTACCCAGCATGGCCATAGTCCAAAAGAAAAGTGACCCTTTCAAGCTGTCTCCCATCACCCCTTCGTCTGGAACAGGACAGTACTGAATGCTGTCAATTGAAGATACAAAGCAGGCTAGCAGTCCAGTCCACCCCACCCCACCCCGCCCAAATCTTATATACTAATAGCAAGTTCTCCAAGTATGGATTCCTACGACAGTACCACTGAGGACTTTGGCTTTGGGGAGTCTTGCAATAGAACCAAAAATATTTAGGAAAAAAAGCCCTAAGAGGGCAACTCTGTTCCCCAAAAAAGCTTTCCAATGGGGCCTGAACAAGTTCTATGGTCACAGAAGGCTGACCAATGTGTAAAGATCAAATGGAGTATCATGAAAGAAGGTATGTCCAGCTGGCAAACACACACTCTAAACCGGAACATCCATACTACAACATTTTTATTACTGGTCCTACAATATATTTCTGAACTTCTCCACTTCACAGGCAGACATAATAAAAGCAATACATCATTTATGAAAACAGCCTGAAGTCGTAGCGAAATCAGTGGAAGTTTACCACATAGCAGAGTCCAGGATACAGACTTAGCCTTCTGCAAAGCCCTTCCAAGTACATCCCTTTTCAATACGACTCAATACATTCAAGTTCATGTCACAGTGCTAAAGTTCAGCCTTTCACAATCTAACAGAGTACCACCTAGATCAGAGATAAGAATCATGTGTCCTTTAGATGTTGTTGGGACTACATGTCCTCAATACTGGTTATGCTGGAGAGAGCTGATGTGAGTTGCAGTCAAACAACATCTAGGAGAGCCCCATGATGTCCACATCTGACCTGTACTAAAGCCAAAAGGCACAATCTACTATGAAGTTCTTCTGCAGGTCCCCTAGTCAGATGAAGGGGAGCTATGCAAAGAGAGTACTTTGGAATGGATTGTACCCTAAGCTTTTTCATGAAGATGGATTTCCAGTGCTTTGGAATTCAGTTGTCAGAGTTCATAGATGTGACTGGCTTCTCCTCCACCAAACTAACCTGTTCACTTGATGGTGGCAACTTGTGTGGGTCCATGGTGAGGCTTTTCAGGTCTTCTGATATGGTCTGCAGGTGAGTTATTTCTCCCAGCATTGATATTTCTTCCTCCTGGAAGATTTTGTTTTTTAAATCCAGAAAATTAGCTTTGGTCAAATTATTGTTAATTGTGTAAGGATTTTTGCAATCCCCTTCAACAATCTATCTCTGTCCTTTTATTAATTTGGGATGATTAAAATAAATTGGGTGCCTAGGACTTTGAAGTGCAGAATGGATCAGGATGACAAGGTAAATGTCAAATGTCCTTTCTGTCACCATCATCTTCACCACAACCACCATTAATAGCAGGAAGAATTTATGGGTCTCTCTATTAACATCAAAAACCTAAAGACTTCATTAACCTGTAAATCATACTACTCTAATGAAGAATGCCTGGGGTGGGATGGGTCCATAAAAAGAAAAGAAGGGAGGGATCTCAGGCACTAGAAACCACAACAAAAAGGATGTATTCAAAAGAATAAATCACAAAGCAGATTTTGAGTAGTAACAACAGCTTCCCACCCAAGAGATAATCAGACCCTATTCTCCTTAGCTTCCAAAATCAATGTTTCAGAGTGGTGAGGTGGCTGCAGTTTTTTGGAGATGAAGTCTAAAAACTGGAAGGCCAAAGGCTCCCCATACGTGCTCTGAAAGCAGGGGATTGTTACCATCTCCATGGTGTGTCGGCAGTGGGCAAGGATGTGAGAGAATAGCGGGTTGCTTGATCCAACCCTATACATTTGAGATTTCAAGGGGTTTTAAAACATGATTCTCACAATCTTACAATGCAATCTTACTCAAGAATAGGTCCTGCTACATTCAACAGGACATATTCTCAAGGAAAGCCAATACAGGACTGTCACTCTACTACACCACCTCTCTGAAGAGAAGAAAATCCTTCATTTTGTCCTGGGCCTAGCGCCTTCTGTTGTATGAAGCCACCTTTGACTGGTCAAGTGCTTCATGTTCATTGCATCTTCGTCATTCAACTATATCTGTATACTGAGATAACCCTTGGGTACTTCTTCTGGAGAGCCACTGTTAAGATCAGTTAGGAAGTATGCATGAGAAGCCCACATTCTGTGCAACTCCCTTCCAAAGGACTTAGGTCTAGATCCTTTTCAAAGGCCTTGAAGACTATTCTTTGAAATGCTTTCTTTAATTGAAACCACAAGCAGCCTTCATGTTCCCAACAAAGCTTGGGATTGTTAAGTGTTAGCATTAATATCTTAACATCCAAGAAAATTTATTCATTGATGTAGAATATAAAATTAATTTGTTGAATCATAAATTAAACAATGTTTAAACTTACTTAAAATGTCCAGTTACAAATTAAGGTAACAGGAAACAATAGTCATTTCTCAGAAATCAGAACACTGGTGGTTAGCAATTAAGCAAATGTAAAAATTGCTCTTGAATTTTTTAAATGAATCAAGCATAATGAATGAATTTGTAACAAATTATCTGAAAGCTCTGCTCCAGAAAAACCTTTTCAACTATTGTGTTTGACATACACTATTCTATCTTGTCCCACTCCGTTTGTATGTCTGCTCTGTGACTACTTAATAATATATAAATATATGAATAAATACATCATGAAAGAACAGCATTAAAATATATTAAACCAGGAACACATTATTGCTTTCAGATGTCAAAATTCATTTGTATCGACAAGAATGAGAGAAGGGCTGAAAACAAAACTCACAATCACAGGCCGCAACATAGAAATGAATGCGCAGAATCTGCCACGTTCTTCAATGAGGGCTTTTCTAACAGCCTGTTTCTCTGTTTCTTCCAGAAGTAAGTATTTATCATTCACGTCCTGCAATGCACTGTCCAGCTGAGGCTGGATGTCTCCTCTACCTATTTTACAAATGAAGAAAATAAAAATAGTTTTAGGTTCAAGTTACTCACAAGATGATCAATTAATATTTGGATTGTTTCTCCCACATAGCCAAAGTCTGAAGGGTGCCAATCCCTGATGACCTGCATGTCATGTTTTCAAATGCAGACCCAACCAAGTTGAATTTAAACTACACCATCAGAGTTTGCTTCCATTTTCAGTGTATACTGGAAGAATTTGAAGGCAACTCCAAACAAGACATTTTTCTTACATTTCAAAAACAGTCAATTCAAAGGGCTACACAGGTGAGGAAAAAGAAAAGAAGAAAAGGTTTAGAATTTTATTTTTAAGGTAGTGAATCAATTACTGTTTTCCCCCAAACAGGTACATCAAGACGGGAGGAATTCATGCTGTGTGTCTTTGACTGGGGAATGGTGAGAGCAGAGATCCTAAGAAAGACACACCTATAATGAATAATGCCTCCACTTCTCCTTTGGGTAATCACAACCTAATGGAGTCATGTTTCAAAAGTAATACAATGAGTGGGAATAACACAAGTGTTTTGTTATAATGAGTGGTGTAATCTAGTCAATTTTATATTTCATTTTTAAAGAGCACTTTTAGGTGTTTTTAGAGGTACTCTGAAAGGAATTTTTCAAGTTTTGTGCCACTGTCTCTTAAACAACCAACAGTATTTGAAGACTGAGTGAACAGCACACAAATTGGCAAGGGTGAGTGTGGGCGGACAGAAGAGATGTAGTAGATCAGTTGTGGGGTGCTTTCAAGTAATTTTCAGCTTATGATAACCCTAAAGCAAACCTTATGACAGGGTTTTCTCAGAAAGACTTGTTGAGAGGAGATTTGCCATTGCTTTTCTCTGAGACTTAGAGAGCATGACCTGACCAAGATCACTCAGTAGATTTCCAAGACTGAGCAGTGATTTGAACTCTAGTTCTCCCAAACCACTACACCACATATGTTAACTGCATAGGTGGTTAGATGTTTAAGATGCTTTAAGACAGCCTTCACCAAATTGAGCATTTTCCAGGTGTATGAGATCAGACATCCACCATCCCACAGCCTGACTGTGGAACTGACACACAGCTGAAACATGCCATGTTGAGGAGATACCTTAAATCTCCCAAATATTCAGCAGTACATACCACTTGCAGGCAACTGTATTAACTAAAGTACTATATGCAATTTTTCTCTATTGGTCTTACAGTTTCTAATATTAATGTTAATGACTAACGCTTAATGCCAACTTAATGTGTTTAAAATATGCCCCATCCAATGCCAATTTAAATGGATTAGGTTTCTGAACGCACTATTATTAAATAAAACATGTGAAGCCTTTCCTATTCATGCTCCAATCTCTCCTTGGGTGTCTGTAGCAGTTTACTGAAGGTTCTTTAATATAGAAGGCCAATGATAGTAGGGATATGATGGAAATTTTTATAAAATTATGCAAAGGGTGGAGAAGATAGATATTAAAAAGTTTCTCTCCCCCTTTCATAATGCTAGAATCCAGATTCATCCAGTTGTGCAAAATGATGGGCAATTCCAGGTGAACAATAGGAAACAGAGTGCAGCTAAACTGTAGAACTCACCATCACAAAATACAGGGATGTCCACCAGCTTGGACAGATTTATTGGGAGATTCAGTCAATCCATGGACAATAATGCTATCTGTCACTACTAATATGATGGATATATGCTTCTTCTTGTTGTGTGCCTACAAGTAATTTTCAACTTATAGCAACCTTAAGTGGAACCTACAGGGTTGTTGTTTTTTTTAAGATTTGTTCAGAAGGAGTTTTGCTTTTGCTTTCCTCTGAGATTGAGAGAGTGCAACTTGTCCAAGGTGGCCCAGGGGTTTTCCATGACTGAGTGGGGATCTGAACCCTGGTCTCCCAAAGTCCTAGTCCAACACTCCAGCCACTAAACCACACTGGTTCTTGGATATATACAGGGTCAACAGCATCAGGTCTCTGTGCATTGGTTGCTGGAGAACAATGGGAGACAGCCATTTCCCACAGTGGCCAACCAGCATAAAAGTAGAGCAGTCAGGAAACAGGATGCTGGACTAGACAGAGACCTTTGTTTTGAGCCAGCATCCTTCTTCTTATGCTCTTATAAATACGACTTGCCTGCCCATTGCCAATATTCCCCTGCAATCTGCAGCCAAAGATGACATACACTGATCCAAGGTGCACAATTTCTTATGTAAGGCAATGAGAAAGACTAGCTAGCCAGTCAGCCAAGAATCACCACCTGATTCCAGATGGATACTGTGCGCCCCTCAAGAGGATCAATTATCACTATCTGCTCTCTGGGAAGGATCCAGACCTATTTACAAACAGCTTTTGTTGTGATTTTAATAATGATTTTTTATGTCACCTGTAAGATGCTTTAAAGAATTTGTAGCTTAAAGGATGGGATATAAATCACTACAATAAGCAGTTAATAAATGATGACATCCAGTGGGCCTTGCTAATGTTCACTTGGAACAATGACACTGTCTTCTAAAAGATTAATTTTTCTTCACCTTCCCCAATATCGTCTACTCTGATTGGCATTGGCTCACCAAGGTCTCAGGCAGAAATATTTCCCATCAACAGATATCAGATCATTCCAATTGCATACATCAGGGACTGAACTAGATGCTGAGCAATTTGGTCAACTCTGATTCACAAGCAAAAGTTAAACAGAATATTGTATTAAGAACTGGGGAATATACAAACAAACATTTCAGGAAAAGGAATGAAGGAGGGATTCAATTTTACAAGGAATAGGCAAATCAGCTGAACTCAAGCCACAGGATTACAAGTAATCAAAGATATTTGCATTCAAATGTATGCCCAGCTCTTATCTCCTGCAAAACTCATTTCATTAACAGGGTCACCACCATATTATGAATTGCATTTTGATTTCCCAAGCAGAACACTTCAATCTTTCAAAGGTATATTTTAGAAAAGTGCTTCCCTGGAAAAGCTAACATAAAAGGTAACAATAGAATCGAAGCTAGCAAGAGACAGCAGATGATTAAAGCAGTACATTTCTCTTTTAAAATGTTTGAACTCAGTGTTGCACTGTAGTAAACATGTTGTAGGAGAATAGCATGCAAGAGAATTTAGAAGGCTTTTTAAGAGGAAAAGTTTACTGATACAAAAATATACTTTAACTTAAGGAATGACTGATGCTCACTGCCAGTTAATTTTGCACACAAGCTCTTCAACAAAATAATGTATATGCAGTACATCCAGCTGCAGGAAGTGTTAACAGGAATTGCTGTTACTCCTCAGTCCATATTTATACCAAGCAGTGCTACACCAATATCAAGTCTTCATATGGCCAATAATCGGAAGACAACCCAAGCTTTATCTCCATTTTCATCCCATTTTTTATTTCTTGCCTCAGCCAACATAATCCCACATGACTGATTTTCATTCATCTGCCAGACCGTACCACTCTTGCTACATTAAGGGAACTAGTAAGGACAGCATTTGCCAGGGTTGTGATCTACCATACTCTGGCAACTGCCAAGAGCCATATTCTGCCATGTTTGTTCTCACTCAGTAAAAAACAAGTCCTAGTGACAGTTGGCACTTTTCAATCTTACTTAGGCCTATGACACTGAAGAGTACTACCCAGGATCCTCTTTAATGGTATGTGGTTCATGCCTAACATGCCCATCTCCAACCAACTCTCCATTTCCGACACCTAGGCTGTGCTAGGTCAGGGTGCCCAAAACTTTCCCCAGGAAGAAAAAAGATTAAACCAATCTTGTACATTGCACTCTTTTATGTTAGAAATAGCCACCTCTAACTCATATCCAGTCTACTGAAGGTTACTCAGGATGCCCAGTGAAAGATGTACTGATGATTATTGGAACTGCAAGGTGAAATTAAAAGCTCAAATTCTGATCTATGCTTTGAACCACCTGGCTACTCAAGTGCAAATGTGCATGACAGAAGTTTTTATCTTAAGGCACTAAATCTGAATTACATCCTTACAACTATTTCTGCAAGTACTGAGTGATGCCATACAAGTGTAATATTAGGAGTGCACTGAAGTGTAAGGCTCAACTGATCCAAAGTCAGTGTCCATTATTTAGAACACATGTCTGGAAGACACCAACCTCTGTACCATACTCAGTATCAGCATTATGCCACAAGCTACATATCAGACATCTCTCAACAGGGCTCTGGCTCTGTAATACATATCCTAGCTCTTCTTTTACTTCCTGGCTATGTAGGGCTGGGGATAACCAAAACATCACCTACAAACCTCAGAGGAAGGCTGCTTCATCAAAGTCCACACTGCCCTCATCTCCTGCCAAACATGCATAAAAGACCAACCCAGTGTTGCTGCTATGGAGAAAAAAGCATGATATCCAACTTGGACAATTTCTTTGTGGAACGTGAGGCCACCGCTGGCTATTATTCAGGATGGCTATATCCTATTGCTGCCTTTGCATACCAGAATCTGGGAACAGGTTAGGTCTTGTAAATGAGTCCAGTCAAGCTCTTTCCCTGAACATGGCCATATCCCTCCTTCAGATCCTTTCTCCAAACTCACCTCTTCCATAAATCCAAGGTTGCAATCCTTCAGTTATCCACTGTTTAACTTACCTTCCCTTTATTTCCCACTCAAAAAAACAAAAACAAGCTCTTTGAAGACAGTCCCCTCCCATTTCTTTTTTTTGCTTGTGTAACACAATAGGCCAGAAAGAACATTTCATCCTCAGATAGTCCCTCACATCTGGCTGGGTACCACTCAGCACAAAAGGAGCATACTCCATTGCAAGGACAACAAGCAGCTTGGTCACAAGTAGAGACCTCTGTCCTATATTCTTTCTCCGTATCTGGACCACATGGTTCTAATAGCAAAGCATACAAAAAATGTACCAAAGCATGCATATCGCCAAGTCTCACTCACCATTTTGCCTTTTGCAAGGGAATTTCTTCAGGAAATGTATGATCATTTTACCAAAGGATTTCTGTACATCTGAGGGTTCCATACCTTTGTCTGAGCCATTTACTAAGTTGTACAAGATACCAGAAAGTATCCCAACAGCTCATTTATGTGCAGAACATGGCTTGTAAATTGTGTAGACAAAGGTGGCATGCACTCTGGAGAAACTTAAGATTAAAGTATTTCCAAAAGGACTGCCATGCACAATGCTTGCAGGGGGACAAACCACTGACCCAAACATTTCACTGTGATTACATAAAATGCACAACAAGACAAAGGTGCTCTTTGTGATAAAGGGATGCTCTTTGTATAGTCCTCTTAGTTTTTCTGAGGTTATCCATTTATGTCATTAATCTGAATACTCAAGGACAGAGTGGTTTCAGTAATGTGCAGGAGAAACCAGATGACAGGAAGATACCAGAACATTTCAGAATTATGGGCATTACTTTCAATGTTTTATGATCTCCCTACCATGCTAGTTTCCAGTACTATTATGCTAACTACTACTGTGCTAACATCTTTTTGGAGAGACTTAAATACTCCTATATTTTTGTGGATACTGAAATTGCTGACCATAAGATACTAGTGACAATGACAAGAACCATAACCATGGGCTTTCCTTACTGTACCTTCATAGCTCATAACACCCTAAAACAACCATTTTCATGAACAAAGCTCACAACATCCTAAGATAACCAATTTCTACTTCAAATAGCCCAACTCAAAATAAGCCTCCTCAAAGTCAAGACACAACTGCAGAACGAATAGTGGAGACTAGCAAGAACGTATTAGTTTGACCAATTTCCAGTATAAAGAACTCATATATATGTGATCAGTCAAGGAACAACATGCACATGATTGTTTTAAAGGAGAAAGAAGGATTTTTAGGGTCAAGGGAGGACAAACACTGATGATGTTAGGCTCTAGACTTTAAAAAGATGTTATTTTAAAATTATCTTTGAAATCAGTCTGTTGAAAAACTGCAGAAGAGATAGTCAAAGTTCTTATTATTGTTTTCATTCCAACAGGGGGTGACTTAGATACTCAGTTCAGCTCCAAAGAGTCAAAGGAACCCTACTGCACTAATTCTTTCACAGTCACTTTTTTTTAAATTGGTCTGTGATTTTAACAAATATTTTTTTTCTAATACTATTTCAGACTAGGAAAATGTGCAGCTACTTTCCACTGCATACATCATGAAAAAGTATGATAGTGAACTGGGATATCCAAACACCCTTAAATTAAGACTACAAAAATATTCAACTAGAGACAATATTGTTGCCTAAAACCTTGAAAACACACGCTGAATGAAAGCTAGAACTTTTAAAAAGTGATCCCATTTTTTTTAATTGTTGTTTGCCATCAAGTCAACTTTGACTTATGATGACCCTTTGAATTAGAGACCTCCAACATCTCTGGTCATCAACTGCTCTGCTCAGGTCTTGCAAATTCAGGGCTGTTGCTTCCTGGCTTAAATCAATCCACCTGTAATGCAGTCTTCTTCTTTTCCTACCTGAAATAGTTTTCAGCTGTGGTAGCACCCTACTGTTTTCATGTAGGATCTGAACAAGGAAAGCGTGAACCTTCAAACATGCTCTTGGGTTTGAAGGCCAAAAAAGTGCACTTTTCAAAAGGCTCAAAATTAAAGTCTAGGCAGCTAGACAACCATAGAGACCACAGCAAGAATTATACCGACCAGCCACCAGATGCAGTGCAGCTTAGACTTACCCAGTGCCTCAGCTGTCGAGAAGGTGAGCATGATGAGAAATAGCAGGATACAAAAATTGACACAGGAAAGGAAAATAAAAGGAAGTCAAAACCAGTGTTCTAGCATTCTTATTGTTTATTCATTATTATTATCTTGAAGAGAAGCATTCATAGTATGACTTTTTTAATATTTCAACCTTAATAATGTTCAGATACTTTTTTAAACCCCTCCCAACAAAATTTGTTGTATTCAAAACTAGTTTAAATTTATTCAACTGTAGCACTTAATTTCTTCACTGAGTCTTAACAGCTAGTGATTCAAATGGTCACATGCCAGATCAATATAATAAAACTTCATGAATTAGATAGGGAGTCAAGAAAAATATTAAATGTATGACACTAGTTCAATGGGGAGAGAAATACAAGGCATGGTTTTGGGGACTGGGAGCATACTTCTTTCTCCATTTTGGAAATCTGGCCTTTTCCTTCATTTTTAGATTTAGCACAGTGATGGGAAGCCTCTGGCTAATCACACCACACCATTTGGGTTGTCATGCCCTTCTCTGACCCTGCCTCTAGGACAGAACTTGGAGGAATGCCTTAAAAGTAATGTTATTTGTAATATGTTACTTTGAGAGGAGAAAGAGTAACAAGTGGCAATCTCACCACTGAGATATACAGCAACTGGTGTTAACATTATAATTTTTCAAGTGTAATGACCAAAGTTGACTTGAGGGTCTTTTGAGGGATTTCTGGCCTATTTTTACATTTTCAAGAGAGTTTTTGAAAAAGCAACTTAGAAGTAGCAAGGTAGTAACAAATTACTAGCAAATAATATCATTAGTTGCCTTCGAGTAAGGAGCAACAAGTAATTCACACTCCTGCAGTACAAAGAGGCAATGTAACATTCTGTCAATACATCTAGTGGATGATGTAGAACTTCTTCAACAAAGCAAATTAATCCCCCAAAAGGTGCCAATAACTAATTTTAATTATATACACAACAGGGAGTACCACAATCCCGCAACAAAACTACTCCTGACCCCCTTTTTTTGCTCCTTTTAAAAATGGACATAACTTACTTCCAAATAAAATTTTCCACAACAAAGAGTTCTAGCATTTCAAATCTAAACATCTGTCAGATGAAAGTTGTGTTTGAGACATCCGAAAAACATCTTCCAACTCCTTTAAGACAGAAATATCTGGAGACTTCCTGTCCAAAACCATGAGACTTAAATTACAAAACATCTTATTCAATGGCCCAAAGAGAGCCAAATATCAAAGTGAACTGTTACTCCAGTATTCTCTTGTTACTGTTCAAAGTGCATCACCATATTTTTTATTGCAGTAAGATTTTGTTTTTGTTACAAAGAATTGATTATCCACCTACTGACAGATCAAATTATCTCACATATTCACAGGTGCTCATAGTGAAATGAATGCAGGAGATCCCTAGCTTATTCATTTCCTTCTCCAGTTAGAAAAGGAATGGCCAACAGCCAGGCAAGAACTTTTCACAAACCAACTGGTTTCCTGAGACTTCTTCCTCACTAGAAAAGCAGAGGTGAAGTGCCACCTGAAGGCTCACATACACACAAAATGGTTCAAGTTATAAAAACCAAGTTTTCCACCTGGAAATGATATTGAACCAAAAAATACATGTTCAAAACTACTGAAGCATTTCCTGTGCTGTTGATAAACAAACATGAACATTGAGACACACACACACACACAGAAGAATGTGGTGCAACAGACCACTGGGGAAATTGTAGCACCGCAATTGATTCCAGATCAATTCTGCACCTTAACATATCACATGTAAATTTAAAACTGTTGATTGCAAAATTATAATTTCATATTTCAGCCTACCCATATGAATGCTAGCCAAGTTTCTTTCAAAAGATAATAAATATAATCATTTCAGGGTTTCTGTAGCCACCAGAATTATGTACCATAATCTGGTTTACATCTCAAACACCATTACCAGAGGGGTAGCTATGGTGGCAGTGGCGATAGGGAATGAAGGCACTGCCCCCCAAAAAAAGAATTCTGAACCCCCAAATAAAATTTCCCTTTAGTACCCCAAAGTATTCCAGAGAGTGAGTCACTAGAAATGATTCATGTCTAAAACTCTTTTATTTCCTCTGTTGGTCACTTTGCTTGCTCATTCTCTCTGGATGACCAAGCTATATTTCTAAATGAACAACTAACACTTAAAATTATCGCCATGCTAGAAATTTGGAGACTGAATGAAAATTGGGTATGTGTTAGTAGGTGGGTGGGTGGATGCATAGAATTCTTATTTGGGGGGGCGGACACCCTCTACTCCCCCCCAGCTAGACCATTATTACTACATTTAACATCCAGAAGAGGAATTTGATCATTATGGGAAAATGCTTTTTAAAAATGGCCCTATACTTTCACTCTGATAGTGAGAGTGATTATAGAGCTCCTATAATTTATTTTATTTTTTTAACATTTTTATTGTAAGCTCTTGGTGAGGGCATAGCCTAAAGGGCAAGGTAGCATATATAAACATATATGATCACAAAACAATGTAGCAATTGGTTACCTGTTAAGAAATGTATAATTGTCCTTTATGTAGTTTCCACGAAAATGCACAGAAAACATGAGGGACAGACTGCCATTTAAAAATATTTACCATGCATGATAGGCATGGCAAATTGAGAAGACTACAGTTAACAGATAGCTGCACAAAGAAAACGTGGTTTCCAGATATACCATCTATATGAGATTACAAATAAATGCACGAGTCAAATCTCTACTTTCTGCTCTCCTCATTGTTATCCCTACTCAATTTATTTTGTGTCCAACCCCAAGTGTAGCAATTCATTAGCAACTGCCCAGAGACAAGTTCACCAGATATTTTTGACTACAATATGGAAGTGTTTCACTTTCCTGACTGCCCTATTTTAAGCTCTCTCTGCAAATGCTGTTTCAGACATATTAGTGGCTTCCAAAATCTACATCAAACCTGGCCAGCTGTAACTATAGTTCAATGCATTTCTTCTTTAGAAACACACATTTATGGGAATTCATATTGCCACCATTTCCCACTGGTAGTAGGAAATTTCCTTGTTTCTTCTTCCTATACTCCAGAGCTAGAGATGTTCTCAAGTTAGGCTCAAGAATGAACATGAGGACACCCATTATTAGCTAACCAAACTGGAAGTAACAAGTCCCCAGACTTATCTGTGGCTTGGATTTGATTCATGAAAGTCTGCCCCACACATGCCCACTACGCACCCCATCCCCTCCACCAAACAACACTCCACTATTTCTCTCCACATGTACCTCTAGATCAGTGGTTCTCAACTTTCCTAATGCCGTGACCCTTTAATACAGTTCCTCATGTTGTGGTGAACCCCAACCATAAAATTATTTATTATTTACAATGCCTTCCCCACCGGCAAAGGCCACCTCACTGGCCAGGAACGGGGGGGGCAGGGAGGGAAGAGGAGCCGCACATCTCCCCCGGGAAAAAAACTCCGAGAATCCCCCCTGGGCTCTGCTTCTGCTTCGCTCTCATTTCTGCTAGGGGGGCAGTGTGGGAAAAGTTTCCAGAGTGTTGACCCTGGCCGGGGGGAGGAATCCCAGTACCTTTGTCTTTTGCACCGGGCGCAGCTCGTCCCCCTGGAAAAGCGCCGCCTTGCGGCCCCCCAGCCCTTCTGCAGCGCCCCCCTCTGTAGTGAGTGTGGCAGGGGCCGTGGTGAGGAGGGGGCCTGCCCCCTGTGCTGCCGCCCCCCCAAGCTGGTCCGTCAGACGGGAGATTCTCCCAGTAGTGGAGAAGGGGAGCGATTTCAGTCCCTTCTGAACAGGGGGCAGGACACGAGCGCATGGCTCGCTCTTGCGCACCACTTCTGCTGTGGCGACGCTGTGGCCGCACGCAGTCCCACCAAAGGGGGCAGGAGGACGCAAGTGCATGGTTTGCGCTTGCGCGCCACCACCGAGCAGGGAATGGAGCCTAAGACCATCAGAAATACGTATTTTCCAATGGTCTTAGGCAACCCCTGTGAAAGGATCGTTTGACCCCCAAAGGGTTGAGAACCGCTGCTCTAGATAGACCTAGTAGCACCTTTGAGACTGAGAGATGGAAGTTGGTAGCATAAGCTTTCACAGGCATAAATCTACCTCATCAGATGGAATAGGTAGGCTTAAGTCTACAAAAGCTTATGCTATTAACTTCTTTCTCCCAGTTAGTCTCAAAGGTGTAACAATATCCCTTTGCATACTGAGCCAGACTAACATGGCTATGCTTTGAATTCTGAATAGATCTACCATGTGCCCATTCTCTCTCCATCTCTCTACTATTTATAACATTATACAAATTTCATAAAAATAATGCCGGGGGGGGGGATGGCAAACGAGATCATAAACCTCAGTGGAAACAGTCTGGTTCCTGAAATGACTTTAAAAAAAACAAACAAAAAAACCCCCACCTTTTTTTAAAAAAAGGTATGGGTCAAAATGTCTGGAAACAAAATCCACAAGGCAATTGTACACCCTGGACATGAGACACTCAAATATATTGTGGAAGTCTTCACAAGAGTTCCCAAATAACATTTTGAATAGTCTAACATTTCACACATTCAGTTAGTTTAAGCTTGAATCAAGAGCTAATATAAAAATTCTACATTAGGGCTTATAAGAACACTGCTTATAAAAAAACCCAGCTTGTCATAAAATAGTGTGTTTAGATGTTTCAGGGGTTTAAGAAACACAAAAATAGTGTAACTTATTTTTCTCTTTTTTCCCTCTTTTTTGCCTTCCCTATTTCAAACTCCTAATGGAGTGATAATATCAATTCCACAAAAACAAAATGAAGAAAATCTAATCCATACTTTTAACATTTTAACTTTTTAACCCATACTTTTAAAAACTGCATAGGAGGTAAAGACACAGGCAATTGTCACTATAACTGTTGCTGCTTTCAAGCTGATATCAACAATGAATTGCAAAATAAAATAAAAACCCGTAACACATTCCTTCATCTTTGCCTGACTACCAATACATTAAATACCAGGGGAATTATATCGAATGAATTTGCCTCCCGGGGAGGCAAAAATCGGAGAAATACTAAAGACGGGCTAGCCCAGAATATAAGAAGGCCCTAGATGTTTAGGACTTACAATTACCAGAAGCCTCAATCAGCATGGTAAATGGCTAGGAGTTCTGGTAGCAGAAGTCCTGAACTTCTAGAGGACCAAAGTTTGAGAACAAGTGCCCTAGGAGACAGCTCAGCACCATGAGGTCCCCTTGGTCTGAAGACTAGGGTTACTAGACAGAAAACTAGAGAGGGCTCTTGTGACACCTGCTGAAATTCTCTCTTTTACACAACCACTGATGGTATAGGCACATTCTCTCCAATTTTCAATCTGGCAACCTTACTTGAATCCAGTAAAGAGATACCACCCACATTTAGTGCAATGGAATTTTCTTCCTCTTCATTGCTCTCACTGCTTCCCTAAATTCTGCTCCAAAGAGTTTCTCAATTCTCTGGAGCAGTTTTCAAGGGTACATCAGACTTCGCAGGGATGAGGTAGATTGCTTTCCATCCAGTTCTACTGTCAGAAGCAGTTCTAACAGCAAAGCAACCCCACCAGATCCCAGCCTTGATAGTTCAATAAGGATCACCCTGCTCCTAATACCATACGCCAAAGTTTGATCCTCATACCAAGTCATGGCTTAGCATTTACAAGAACATGTCTAGGTGACACTGGGATCACTGTTGTCCACCACTGCACCCTCCTAAATTATCAAGATGGCCAACCGGAACCGGAAAACTAAACAGGTGACCAATTATACAGTACAAAAGGGCTAGGGGTATCAGACAAGGTAGGCATGCAGGGCTCCATACAAAACATATGCCTGCTCCAGAGCCTTGAACATATATCACTATGGTTTCAGGTGGAAGGCCATCCCTGAACCAATACAGTAACACCTGTTATAAAAATGCATCATTGGTTTACATATGGAAATATATCAGGACATCCACATGAATGACTTTGACATCCAAACTTCCTCCTACTCAGCACAAATAAATGCATGTTATAACAGCCAACAAACAGCAGGGACTGTAGGAGTTATACTGTTTAAGGACGGAACACACAAAAGAGTGAGAACACAACATAATGTGCTAATTGTTGTAAGGCACCAAAAATGACAAGTCTGCTTTCCAAGAATGTTTACACTGTTATAAAATACTGTACAAAATTTGTGTGCTGTCGACTAAAGAAGTTATTTTTACAACACTTTGTTGTTGGAGAAGCATGTTCCAGCACAGAATTAGAATGTGCATGCCAATACAGTAATGCTGTGTTTTTACAAACTGGAGACTGGACACCAAATTTAAGAGAAGATAATGTATGCATGTGGGTGGAGAACTTGGGCAAGATGCCCTCAGAAGACCACTCTCTGAATCATTTTACTGACTTGTCTTCTACCTCTACACCCATCATCAGAAGGAGAGCTCCATCTACTCACTCTTGGCATCGCTCACATGTTCAGAGGGGATAACTGGATGGGTAAATGACAGCAAGGAGAAACAATAGCAGCAGATCCTCCCAAAGGAGCGTAGGCCTAAATCAATACCCAGCAACACCTAATCCAGACACCATCCCTGAACAAGACAAAATAGAGACCTAACCAACCAGTCAACACAAACTTTCTGAAATCATAGCTCATAGCCTGATTTAGATAACGGAAAATAAAGATCAGGAATTAAGGGCCTAGCAATCTCACACCCAAGATGAAGTTGTAAAAAAAGGGTGCACTGTGGTGGGATAGAGAGGGAAATTTCTACCTTACAGTGTTTCAGACTAATTGTGATTGTTCCTCAGTAGGCTCTGCTCTTCACTGTTCCTCAAATTATTCCTGTTTACTACCAGGAACAACTCTTTCTCTCTAAACTGAATAGATGGAAAGGGAAGTCTTTGATCCTTGCTGTGACTCTTACTCTTACAACGATCCTCTCCAAACTTGAAATGGATTTGCTGTGTTCCAAGAAGAATGGGTGTGCAAGGAATATATCAGTTGTTGGTGATCTAACAACTTTGGAAAAGGGTGCAAATTCTTAAGTATTTCTCTATGGTGCACACTAGATGAGACACCTAGTGTATATGATTATAAACATAAATCAGGAACACAAAATAATTACTTAAATTATTGATAGTGTTTTTTTAAAATAAATACTATCAGTATGTTCAAGCAATTATTTATGTATATGATTTATGTATATTATCACAGCTCATCTATACAAATCAAAAGATGGGGAGTCTTCAGGGTACCATTTCATCTAGCATGAGAAGAAAAAACAATGAGGAAATTTACCTTTCTTTGCTTTCTTCTGCAGTTTCAGTGTATCTGAAGATTTCTTTTTATTTCCTGGCGGGCTTTCTTATATTCTAAAAGAGACAAACACAGTCTGTATTGTGACATGTTCAGTATCAGAAGTGTAATATGCTTTGAAAAACTCACCTATTCCTGGCATTGCTAGAAGCTGACAAGACATGCAGAAAATTGTATTTTAAGAGTGTAATAATATTTGTGCCTATTCAGACCTAAGTCCAACAGGAACTTGTTTCCAGGTAAGTATCTACCGGACTGCAACCTAAGATACCTTTAAAAAGAAAAAAAACAGTACCCTAGCACATCATGTGCTACCTTGGCACAGAGAATGAAAAAAATGTACAGACACTCAAAGAAGAATATGAAGAATACACATCAGCTAACTGTCAGATCTAAGCAGAGTATAAATATTGTTAAATACTTAAGTATTTAATAATATTTAATAATTATTATTAAATACTTTGTAGTATTAGTATTATCACAACCACCAATGATACACTCCCCTGCCCAGTTATTCACAACGAGGAGAAGATATTTATTTATTTAAAAAATTACACTCTCTCTAGGGTATGAAGACTAGTATCTATGAGCAAGGTCTCTTCCTGACTTGCACTTCTAGTACCCCACTACCACCATGGCAGACTTTAAGAACATGAAGTCCTCAAGAGGATTATGACACTTAAAAGGCTAAAGATTTGTTATTATATTGGCTCTTGAGGAATACAGTGTGATTCATCAGAGACCTGAATCATTACCTGAGTTTCAGATATATACATATGCATGGTTTGCAGAAGGATAGGTTGCAAATAGCTACGGTCAGAAGGAAATGAAATCCAAAAAGTACAGACAAGGACAATTCTGTTATCAGCAACAGCAATTTACAGAACAGCTGCTGTTGGTAACACAAGAGTGTTTTGTGAAAGGATGCTGTTAATAATATGAGTGTCACTGTCTCTGCTTTCTCCCTTTCATGATCCTTTAACCTCACTGTTTACAGACCCCACCGTCCCAAAACCTTTGTGGACATATACCTGTAACTCAGGATAACACTTCATACATCAGGCAAAATGGACTGTGGTATTGGAAGCTAACAACATAACAATTCTCTCTTAGACTTTCAAGGTGCAAAAGTACTCTTGCTCTATGTAGAGTTGAAGGCTTTCACGGCCAGAATCCATAGGTTGTTGTGGGTTTTCCGGGCTTTGAGGCCGCGTTCTTTTAGTATTTTCTCCTGACGTTTCACCTGCATCTGTGGCTGGCATCTTCAGAGGATCCGAAGGATCTGAAGATGCCAGCCACAGATGCAGGCAAAATGTCAGGAGAAAACCCACAACAACCTACTCTTGCTTTTTCTGCAACAGCCTAGCATGCCAACATCTAACACTTTCAGAAAACAACAACTTAGAAAACAGTAGAATACATTCATTATTAAAAGAACATTTTTGAAAACAATTACAAGCAGCAGTCATTAAGAACAGTCAGATAGGCTGCTGTTAAGTAGACAATATTATTTAGAAGTGGCCATTTACATTCTGTTGTGTTTTATTTTGTCTATTTAAGTAAGAGTTATAAACGGCAATGGTTCTTGCCTTATTTTCTACTCTTCCACTTTAGTATGAAATAAATTTTAAAAAATGAAGTTAAAAATACATAAAGTACAGGTTCTGTCATGACTTTATATCATCTTAGGAAACAAGTAGTATTTTATGGTTACTATTACTACAAATGCAATTCTATGAAGTAACAGGGGGCAAAATAATTATGCAGTCTAGCTAGGCATGGAAACATTTCAAGACCATAAATTCTGATAGTATCACCCTCTCACCACTTGATCGAGTGCTCAGATACATATAAATCAAGGAGCAATTAGTATATGGCAGGAGACTTCTGTATGAAATAAGCATATCATGTCTCTTTTAAAGATGGCAAGCTCCACCTGCCCTATGACTCATGCCAATGCAACACTGGCTCCCTGCCATCCATGGTTAAGATACCAAGATCCAGTTGCAGCATTACACACTCCAACCCTGAAAAATTTCCTTTCTCTAAAAGAAATATGCCTCTCCATTCTACATTGACACAAGCATTAGTCACTACACACGCTAAATATGATTCTCATTCAACCAGGATCTGAAATTAAAATGTGGGTTTCAGACAGTGGTTCAACAGGAAACCCAGTTAGCTTCAACCACTGTTAACAGTGATATTTCAGCAACAAAAGAGGAATGTAGTAAAGGAGAATGGGATTCCCAGATTCTCAGTTTATTAACTGGGGTTAAGAAGGAGCCAATATCTTGCATCAACTCTTGATGGCCATTACCTCAATGTGAGATAGTTAGTGAACCCTACATTCCTGTTAAAATGAGAAGGGGAAATGCAGTCTTTTGCCCATTCAAAAATAATCAATTTATTTCAGCATAATTTACAGCCTACAACTTTAGATAAGCTGTAGTCCACAACAGTTCATGCTGAAACAAACTGATCTGTCTTAAGAAGCCATAAGACTATTGAAATAAGTTAAGATGGATATTTCTTTGAAAATTTGCTTTTTAAGAAAGAACAGAGAAGCAAGAGGAACTGTTTGCGAACACAGTCGGTTAAAAAAAACAAAAAAAATGATAGCAACATATTTATTCAGTAGAATCTGTTCACTGTCACCCAACCACGTTATTACCTTTTGCATGGTCTTTGTCCAGCTGATTGGCCACTTTCTTCCACTCTTCCATCTGCTCTTGAAGTGGGTTTATCAGGCAGTCAATTAAAGCACTAGTTTTGTTGAGAAAACACAAAGAGGAATCAAACCCTGTAGGGAAGAAGCCAATTTGAATCTATCCCCAAGCCTGTTAGGGAATATTCTGAAATCCCTTCATGTATGTTAACAACCACTTAGCATTTATAAAAACAAATTTATAATAAACTGGAACAGAGCATTTACACACCTTATCTCAACAACCTTTAAAACATTCCTGTAAGACAGGACTGATTTGCAATGTTGATTCCATAAGGGCAACGGAATAGCATGTGGCTGCAGCTGAAAGACTGTGGCTAATCACTTAACAATTATGTGCCACAGTGTATGTTTCCACCAGGGACTTCCTTGTGCATAACTCAAGAAAGCAGGCAACGTGGCGCCCTTTAGACAGTTTGGACTACAATTCCCATCAGCCTCAAAACACCATGGTCAAGGATTATGGGAGCTGTAGCCCTAACACGTGGAAGGCATCAGGCTGTCTATACTGTTGTACCTCAACTTCTCAGCCAATCAGCAATAGAAACTCTCACATTCATTTGGGAGAGTTAGCAGATAATTAGAGAGTGAACCTATTAAAATATTTGCCTTTGTTGCAACAGCCCAAGTTCTCAATACTGGAAGCCCTGCCTTTTGGCACCCTCCACTCACTGCTGAGCTACAGTAACACTACGGATAGGAATTCCTGATGTATAATTTGTAAAAAGGCTTGGAGCAGCAAGCCCAATTTCGCAGGATGGGCAGTTAAAATCTTCTCCTTTCACAAAGCCCAGTTTGTTTAGGGAGAGAGAGAAAAAGGGTGTTCCCAGCGACAGAAAGTCAGAGGTCAGCTGGAAGCTGGCCCCAGTAAACAATTTCATCTGGTCCTGAATGAAAGAAGCTGTGTACCAATTACATCTTGACTGCAATCCAGAAGCTAATGAAGAGCTGTTTCCAAACTCCCTTCAGCTCACTGCTATGCATGGCTCACCTTGAAAACTGTCTGAGCTTGGACTCTATGCTTCTGTGCCTCATGCACATTCTGGTCAGAGCAGAACCAATTTCTCTGGTAGCACCTGGAAAGCAAAAAAGAGAGAAAGTGAAAAATTTTAATTTTTTAAAGTACATTTTTATATATTTATAAAAAACTTTTAACACAGGGGCCTTTTTTCCACACACGTATTTCAAATGGTGCTTAAAAAGAAGAAAAATAGTATTTAAAACATAGGTTAGACCAGCGGTTCCCAAAATTGGATATAGTATTCCCAATCCAAGCCAAGACCGCCCATGGTGAGGGATTCTGCTAGTTGTAGTCCAATAACTGAGGACTCACAGGTTGGGACCACTGGATAAGAATAAGGCAAGGGCAGGCAGATGTGATCCTCCAGAAACTGCTGTGCTGCAGTTCCCATCACCCCAAACCCCAAACCATTAGCTGATTACATCTGCAGTCCAACATCTGGAGGACCACAAAATGCTCAATCTGTAATGATCAGAAGTCTTTACTAGGTGATACTAGAGTCATAATACAGTTAATAAGCCCTTCAGAAAAATTACTGAATGACGCCACACCAAGGAACAAGGGTGGCTGGCATTGCATGCCAGAGAAGCAACCTAAAAGAAGTCTCAGTGTTAAATGGAATTCATGGTTATGGGCAGAATTCACTTTTTATTTTTCTTGGAAAAATTAAAATACATGCTGGCGTCTGCTAAGTGGGAAAACGGTTCCTCCAAATGATTTCAGAGTTTGACATGACAAATACAGAAACAAATGAAATGACAACCAATTTAGTGATAAAACAGTTATCAGCCTAAATAAAACAACAAGAAAGTTTTACTCAGAGATTTAATGGAAAAACTTGAAAAACCTAAGTCTTTTATCAATTATTAGCACTGTAATTCTCAGAGACATACTGGATGATGACACAGGAGAGGGCCTTTTTGGTGGCTGTTCCTAACCTAGAAACTCTGTTCCATGGAAAGCTATGCTGTCACTTCTCTATTGTCTTTCCACCAGGAGGCAAAAAACATTTTATTCAAGTAGACTTTGGGAAACTGACTGGCTGCTAAGAAAGGATGGATGCTGCCTTTTTTTTTAATTTTTGCTTTTGTATTTTAAATTATTTTTAATCCCGTTGTTGATGGTGATGGATGATGATATGCTTTTATCTGCATCTTTCAATCTTGTTGTGAGACACCTTGAGCTCCAAGTCTTGTGGAGATGCAAGGTGGGTTAAAAACCACATCCACTTATCCTTCCCTTCCAAAACTAAAAACTAAGCAATAACACAAGCAAGATTATTGGAACATTTACATCCACATAGAAGTTTCACAGAGCTCTGCCAGAGCACTACCTGTGAAGAATTAATTTATGCACCCAGGAAATTATTTTCGAAGATCTTCACAATAATATGAATTAATCCAGAACTTAAAAAGCGGATCAATATTCAGAAATCAGGTTCCCAAACAAGTAAACAATATGTACTAGTTCACACACACAAGTCATTTGCCCATGGTAGTCACTTAAAACAGACTTTAAAAACAGAACCACAAAACTATCCATTTATAAAGATATCCTCCACTGCGTTTTTAGAGCACCACAGAAATATTCAGCTCCTCTGACTTTTCCATTTTGTTGTGTTACAAAAATCAATTTGGATTTATTTGACGTTTCCACCATCATAAAAGAAAATATATTTTGTACTTTCATCATGCTGAGTGTCTCATGCCATTTAAATCCTTTTCGATTCCAGTTGTAACACACACAAAAAATGTGGAAAAGTCAAAGGGGAAGCAAATACTTCTGCAAGCCACTGTATCTGCCACAGATAATCAGTGTCCACCTGTGTTTTCAGTACAAATAAGAGAAATGAGATGGAAACACATACAACATCACCTGAACATTATGAGATTAGGTGAGATGCTGAATCAAGGTGCAGGACGTTGTAAAAACAGATACACACAGCCCAAATCTCTGAAATTATATTATCACTTTTTCTCTCAATGCTAACCAACTTACTGATCACTTTTGAGTGACACCTGGCAAACAGCAAATAGATGTTAGGTCTGCAATGTAGTAAAGACTAATAGGCTCAATGAATGTATTATATGTCCTATATCTGTTCAAAAGATATGCAAATCCCAAGCGCAAAAAAAAAACAACCGTTTTTTTTTTTAAAGTTTTGTTAGAAGTATTACTGATGGGGATCCTGCCTTCACAGAGATTCATAAATTTTGACTGTCTTTGGAGGAGGGATCCCAGACTTTTCAAAATTTGTGCTTGTGAGAGGCATGTCCCTTCTGCCAAAAGGGATGGCAAGATCTTGTTTGGGCAAAGGACCCATGCCTCTTAAGCCTGTGTTTCCCAAACTCTGGTGTTCCAGGTGTTTTAGACTTCGGCGCCCAGAATCACTGGTCATTGGCCAAGACAGCTAGGACTTCAGGGAGCTGAAGTCCAAAACAACTGAAGGACTAGAATGTGAGAATCACTGTCTTCAACCAACAGTCAGGGACAGAGAGGAGAAAGAAAGTCTTGTTGCTTTTTTCATTAAGTTCCTCACCCTACCAGGAGGAGTCCCTGTCTTCCTTCCAAGTCCAGAAATAGCAGAAATCATTCAGGATGTTGGTCCCACCAAGGTAAAAGATAATGCTCACCAATGGTGAGTGTGCTTGCAGAAGCTATACCTCCATGTTATTTATAAAGATGCTCACAACCACTTTTTCCTCATTACTCATGGAAACACAGTTCTAAGTAAGTACATGCATTAATGGTATATCTGGCAAAATACTATTCTGGCTTCTTTTTCCAGAATTAGTGTCTGCATCTCATTCCACAGTTGCTCTGTATGTTCGTGGGAGAGAAGAGGCACAACTTTTTTTCGGTTACTGATTCACAACGGCCCCAGGGCCTTCCAAGAATTTTGTGATGCAATGAAAAGCCTCTTGTACACCAGACACTATAGAGCACTTGAAACCAGTAGATGGTGCCATTCCCAAAGAACACAAACCTTAAAAGAGCTGCCTCCCTGAATCAGTGCTCACATCCATCAGTTCTGAAACACTTGTCTCCACGAAGAAGATCCCATGCCCATGGGGGAAATTCATGGCATGATGGAGACTATCATCCTTTGTACTTCACATCAGATAATCAGACTTCTATGCTGCTTTTGAACTTGGAGCTACTATGGCTGGCAGCAATGGATAAAAAAGCCCTTCCTAAACTTGTCTTACCAAAATCAGCTATGTTAGTGTCCATATCAATACAATGTCCTATTTTACCATTTCATATAGATATTATTTTGCTTTATTAAACATTTTAATATGTTTTAATATGATATAAAAATACACTGCATTTTAATATATTGTAACCTGCTTTGTATCACAACCTTAGAAAGCAGGCCCTCCAAGTCTTGTTGAATTTCAAATCCCAATAATCTGCAGCCAGCTTAGCCAATGGTGGCTGTGATGGGAGCTGTAAATCCAGTAACATCTAGGGGACATTCCCATCCATGTTGTTGACAGGACTAAACTGAGTCAACCAACAGTTTGACTTGCTATAGTAACAGCTTCCTACATTCCTAAAATTTGCTAATTTGGAGTGTGAGTGGGTACAGCACAACCATAATGGCTCACAAATAATGTAGTTATCTATAGTTAGAGGGGGAGCAATGAGGATATCAAAAGTGATGTAGAAGTGGGAACAACATTAAGCATAAACTAGATGGGTTTTTAGAAACGGGAAAATGAGTGTGTTTATCACAGCACATGCTTTTCAGCACCAACATAGCTAAACTTTAGTGTGCTTTGTTTTGTGATTAATCACAGGAAAGTAAATGTGGTCTTAATTTGCAAATCTGATTGCTGTGGTACACATCTTTGAGGAAATCCCTTTGCAGAAGGGAAAATGATTTATTCACAGGGAATATGCACTCCCTTTAATGCCTATTTTGACCCTTGCTTTACAAGTGAAAGATAATGTTTTCTAGTTAATTTTCAGATTTACTTTTTAAGATTTTTTAAAGGACATAGAATAAGGAGGGGCAATTTTAGAATAAGGATGGGGCCATACAAATTGCCACCCCCTCAAAAAAATCAAAGCAGGAAGTAACTGGACATCCATTTCCATTACAGGGGTGGGGTGAGCGGAATAATATTAAACAGTGTAGGAGGACTTGAAGCAGATTTAATTGGTGAATTGTCACATCTGGATGTTCTCAAGTGGAAGCAATTCACCTTTTTTGGTCTGGAAAATGAATGCTGGAGGGAGCTTGGATGGGTCAAAGGCCATGAAAACAGCCTTAGGAGGCCACATGAGGCTCCCAGGTCATACTCTATCAATATATTTTACAGGCAGTTGGCAGGAAATTTTTCCATTTTTGTGTTGTTCTCCAAGTTTCCCACTCTCCTCAAAGTAACAAACACTAAAGGAATCCAATATAATGAACTATTTTTAAAAAAAAAACATTGTAATGACTAAGAGCAAACAACTGCTTAAAACAGCAACAAATGATAACAAGAATAAGTTTAAATGCTTAAGAGCAATTTTACAATACATACATGTGGATGTACTCACACATATTTATGCATAAAAAGCCTACCAACCTCTCGGGCCCAGCTTATCACTTCACTGTACAATCAGGATCTATTTACATATGATTTGGGCACAATATTATTCAGCTGCAAGCTGCATGAACAGGTGCTTGGGCAATCAACCTCACAGCAAGAACACCTGTACTGTGATATATCTTTGGCATTCTACTGCAGAAGGCTCTGGTAGTACCAGAGGAAACAGTGTGGGTGGACAGTATGACCCAGTATGTCAACACAACCCATAGTCTTGAGGTCCTTTCACACTATAGAATTACAGCACTATGATTCTATTTTATTTGCCATGGTTTTGTCCTCTAGAATCCTAGGATCAGTAGTCTGTTGAGGAACTAGGCTGGGAACTCTAAGTTCCTCAACCTAAACTGAAAATCCCAGGATACCATGACAGGGAACCATGGCAGTTATAGTGGAATCACAGTGTTATAAAACTGGGTAATGTAAAAGTGTCCCTTGCTTCCCTGTGAAGTGAAGGCTCACCCTCCACAGCAACCCAATCTCCAAAATGTGCATAACATACAGAGCTAGACTATATATAAAGAACTGGTCCTTAGAGTGAAACACCACCATTCTTCTTCTCCACCACTCTCCATGGATATCCCCCCTTCTGCCAAGACAAACAATTCTAGGTCTAGTCATGGCAGTCCTGTTTATTCCTCTGACACTGGAGAATGGCTTCACCCAGTTTCATGCCCTACACAGCAGCAATTCCATTTGATGTGGATAAGCCTGGGCTCTGTTTTACTCCACAAAGCCTTCTTGCATCTAGGAGGCTGCAGCCATCTTGAAACATAGCATGGCCTTAACAGACATGCAAGCAGACAGGCTGCAGAAGGGTGCAAATGGCGTGTGTCTGTATGTGCAGATACTGAATAGACTGTTTCTAAATGAGCAGGCATCTGCTGCAGCTTGGGATGAGGGAGGCAAAGGGAGGGGGCTTAATTCTTTCATCAAAGCATATTTGCCGCAATAGAGGCTGAGCACCCAAAACTCCTGTTTGAAAGTGAATGTTGTCAAGGGCCTAATTAGAGGAAAGAGAGGGAGAAAGAGAGACCAAAAAGGGACGCATGAATTCAAGCAGCAGAATCAGGATATATAACATCCAAGCAGATGGTATACAAAAGAGCACAGGCACCTGTCTATGTGCTCTCCTGGACAGGTTAACAAGCCAGAGGCAAGACCTTTGCTCGAGGCCCTAGAAAGCTTCTGCCAGTCAGAGCAGGACAGACAGACGCTCTGATTCTGTAAATGCCAACTTCGTAAGATTTTTCTCAGACCTCTGTTGGGCTTCCATCTTGGAGGCTGGCTACTTCAAGACATCTCCAGAGTCTAATAATATATTTAAAAAAAAAAAACTAAAATAGAAGTCTTCAATAAGCAAGTCAACTAAATATTAAATTAACAAAACCAAACAGGGATGCATTTTCAATGGCCTGGGTCAACTCTTTGTTTTCTGAATATAATTTTAGTTCAATTGTTCAACATGGATGGGAGGAACAGAAGATTACCTGCTCTTATAACAATGAGGATTTTGCACATTACACAACAGTTTCACTGTGATTTCAGAAAGATGTCTGTCTTCAAGCACTGGTTACGTATCTCTACATTGAAATGTTCCACTGATTACCAGGAAGATTTTTTAACAGTGGAATCCTATGCATGTTTGCTCAGAAGTCCCACTAGCTTCAATGAGATTTACTTCCAAATAAATGTGCAAAGAATTATACCCTAGATCAACTAAAAATTCTTTGATCAGTCAACAGGCAAATTTTTAGCACTAAGTGCTCCATCCTATGCATATCAAGAACAAACAACGACAGGCAACAAACAACAGTAACAAAAAAAAACAACCAACCCATTGATTTCAATAGGATTTATTCTTAGGAAACCATTTTATAGCAGGAGTAGGCAGCTTGTGGGAACTGGGAGCTGTCCTAGCAGTTTTTGAACCTCATCAATTACTGATTTCACAGAAATTGGTGCTGCTGCAGGCTCTCTTTAAAAGCACTGTTCTATCTTTAAACCAGCAATATGCATTCTGTGTGCCTACTTATCAGCAGAATAGCTCTCCTGGAAGCATAATTCTACTCGTAAACAAGGTGCCTAGAGAGCACAGGTTTTGCTGTTTTAAATAGTACTTGTGCTCCTCCTCCTTCTCTGAGCAGCAACAAATCTGGAATTAGTGTGGACCCTTGACATTACTCATGCTCAGTTTATTGGACTGCAACCTCAGGGCCCTTCATAGTACACAGTTATTGTGACACTTATAATCTCACTTTAACTGCCATGGCTGCATTCTGTAGAATCCTGTGATGTGTAGCTTTGGGGGAGGGCATTTAGAATTCTCAGCCAGAGAGCAATAATGCCTCCCCAAATTATAAACCCCAGGATTCCACAGGATACAGCCATAACAGTTAAATTACAGTGCTATAATTGTGTAGTATAAAAGATCCTTAGAGTTACAAACGTCCACCACGCGAAATTGTCTCCAGTCTGCTGCTTATAGTTACCTACAGCTTAACGCAAATAGCTCCTGTCCACCTAAGCTTTCATCTAGCAATAAAAGCCCACAGCTAAGGAGAAGCTATCTATTTCACTTGTCCACCTCTTCATGTCCTCCATGGCTCAACATCTTCCTTTGCTCCATTTGTCAAAGCTAGGAAAGGTGGGGGGATAGGTGGAACAGATGGAAAGAATAGAAAAGGGCAGACCATGCAGCACACAAACACTACACAAGTATTATCTGAAGACATGCAGACATGACAGAAAAAGGATTATGCTGGACACCAGCTGGCCAGTTACAACATTACTGACTCCCTAAAAATATTCTAAACACCTGACATTTCTGCCTGTCGGGGTGTAACAGACAACAGTTTTGTTTCACTACCTGCTCCCACATTTTTCATCTCTCTACAATTATTTCATCAGGAAAAAGGAGAGATTTTGCTCCAAAACTATATTTGTGGTTTTAACATCTACAGATGAGTTGCCTGATCGCTGAAAGAAATAATATTACAGTAACAAAGCAATCCTATTAATGTTGACAAAGAAGCAAGTCACACTGCGTGCAGTGGGATTTACACCCGTCATATGCACTGAACTGCAGCCTAGGACTGTTATTACAGAGTTAAGAATTTTCAAATGACAAGTGCATTTGGGCCATTTATGATTTTAGAGGATTAACCCAATTACTGGACACATGCATTTTCACAGATTCCACACTTTTTTTTTTTTTTTGGCAGTATGTCAGTTTTTATTTGATAGACTGGTGTAACAGTGGTATAGCATATGCAATGACATTCAATAATAATATGCAGGGAAGTGACTAGATTATTAGGCTTGTGTTTACACTGCAATTCTATTGTGGCTTATCACAAATGAGTAGTGAACTAGCTCATGCTTCCCCTGTTCCAAATGAGATTGGCTAAACAATCCACAGGCTTCACATCCTTATGACATCCGAACTGAGAACTCAGGTTCACCTCTCCTCAAGTCCAAGCCAGATTCATAAGCTATGACTCTTATTTTCTCCAGGGAGAAGCAAGCTTATGACTCTAGTTTCTCCAGGGAGAAGCAAGCAAGAGCTCAACATTCTTAACTAGTCCTGCTTGTAGGAGCAACCAAGTGGGAGTTACTGAGCAGAATGTATCAGTATGCCAGCTTGTTCATAGTATAGCTTATGGTACCACACAAATACAGCCTTAAGCTTGTATCAGGGAAGCACAAGTTTTAATCTTTCTTCAGCCACAGTGAAACTAATCAGGTGATTCACATCAATGCACCAAATACACTGACCTCTGTTTAGGTGGTGTGGGAGGAAAACCATTTGGAAAAAGTGTTATTTTTGGACCACAACTCATAGGCTGACTCTTCTTGATTATTTTTGGGAAGAAGATCATTCACTTTTTGGATTATGCAGGCATACCTTAGTTAACAAAGCCTTGATGCTCCTTTAGAAAAAAAAATAACACTTGTCCACTCTGCTCTTTTCCTACTTGTTCTCTGTCTAGCTGGAATTTTTTTGTTTGTTTTAGCAGCATTAGCACTGAGAAGATGATGAAAGAGGGCTAGGGAAATACAGATTTTCAGTCACAGGCTGCATCAGCATGTATGCAGTAAACAATGTAATAAAGCTTGGGCTGAGACAGACAAGAATTCTGCTTTAGCTGATCTATGTGTGTGTCTGCCAACAATAGTTGCCTCCAGAACCCTTTATTGAGCATGAGTGGGCAGTAAAGCAGAGAAAAAAGCAGGCAGCAGACAGCGCCTGCCTCATTACTTACCCCTACCATATTGACAAGCATAGATCTGGCCGTCAAAATGGAAATCACAAAAAAAGTAGAGGCTGATGCAAGGAAAATAATAATCCCTGCATGCATTTCAGAAGAAGCTTTGAAGTGGTCTCTAGAAGGTTTACAATGTTTCTGTTTAGTTATGCAAGACTTACCTCACCCAGTTGTTCAATTTCACATGTGCATATTGTTAACTTTGAATTAAGTTAGCCGACAACACACTAAACCTCTCTTCTTTTTTATAGTGTAGCAATCTATCCCTATTCTTTCCACATTGCTTCTGCCTTTGCTAGCAAATCTTTTGTCAGAGAATATCCAGGAACACATCTACTTCTTGTAACTGAATTATACCTGTAATTTCCAGAATTCCCCAGTCAGCACGCTTGTTGGGGGATTCTGGGAATTGTAGTCCAAAAATAAGTTTTTCAAGCTATGGGGTATAAATATTTTGGGGTGATTGTAACCTCTCTCAACACCAGCTGTGCTTGTTTTGTCACAAGGCTGTTCACCATCATGCTTGCTTCCTCCACCCCCACCACTGCTCCCCCCAAAGAAGCAGCTGGCTCCTTAAGCCTCTTAAGCCCAAGAATTTGGTACACAAGTCTGACAGCAATGGGAAAGCAGCAATAGGCCACCTGCCACCAAAAAAAGGAGGACAACAATGAACTGCTGAAACACACACCCACCACAAATCCTACTTAGGGGGGAAAGTGGCAAAAGTATCTTTACTTCTTGGATCGATTGAGACTGCTAAGACCCCTAGAAAAATCCTGTGAGAGATATCTTGCCATTTTATATATTCAAGATAACATCCTTTATTACCAGATTTAAGGCTGGTGCATGCTGAGAAACAGAAAGGAATATAGGAAGCAGACTTATTGTGGGGTTGTTGTTTTTTTTGCTCATATCCTGTCTTTCTCTCTAAAGTGGGACTCAAGGAGTCTCACAGGAAGATTAAAAAGCATATAGAAATAAAAACACAATGCACTGTAATATCAACAAATGCTCACACTCTTACCATTTGGAAACGGTTAAATTATACAAAAACATGTCTGAATTAAAAGTACATCAGTAAGAAAAAGTACAGCTCCACATTCAGGGGCTTCCTATCTGTACTGAGTCAGATGGTCATTCTTGTTCACTAACATCTATCTGAACCAGAAGTAGGTATTTTCTCACAGGTAAGGAGCCACGTTGAATCTATCCAACCCACTAATGGCCATAACACTGAAATTCAATTGGCATAGGGGCAGCAGGAAAAAAGCCTCAATTTCCTTGAAAAGCAATATTAAGGGCAGGGGTCAGCAACTGTGGAGAGGGCATAGGGGTTTTGCACTGACAGTGGATCACAGCATCTTGCTTCGGTGCAACACAAATGAAGCCATGTTGCTTCTGAGCACTATTTTGGACAATTTCTGGTCATTGTTATTTTGGCAGCTGGGGAAATTTCGGAGTGGGGGAAGCAGACTGCATGTTTGCAACCAGTTTGGGGTCAATTTGGACAATTTTCAAGCAAAAAACAAAGAAACAAAAACCCTGCCAAATCAGCACAAACATTTTTAAAAATTGGTGTCTGGAGGCTTTGGGCAGCTCCTAGAACTGTGATCTGTTTTAGAACAAGATGTGTGCTCCCTGTTCAACTTTACAAAGAAGATTTCAGCCCCCCGCTTTTTTTTGGCCACAGCTAACTGCCAACATTCAGCATTATAATGGCAAACTCATATAATGGGGGTCCCTTCACAGTGCAAGCATATTTCAGTTAATACAGCCTCTGACAACAAAGCCTTTTTACACCTGTCCAGCCCCTCCCTTTTCCTTATCTTCTGTCTTTTTGGAAACTCTGTTTTAAAATCAGCATTGCCAATCAGAGGATGATAAGGAGAGCTAGGGAAACAGACCTTTTGTACAGACATCCCACACTTATTTGATGGGTTAGGGACCAGAGCACTGTCAGACAGTGGAATTGGTTGAAAAGCAGAACCCAGTCTTTTGTCTGTTCTTCTCCTCTTGCCTTCCTCCTGTAAAGAACATGGCGGAACTGCAGAGGCTCCACAATTCCCTCATATTCCTTATAAGAAGAAGGCAAGAGGAGAAGAACAGACAAAAGAGTGGACTCTGCATCCACATGTCTATAATTTACATTGGTCAAAAGAGCAGCATGTTGAAAAGTGAGTCATCGAAAAGCAAGGGATGCTTGTAACAGATAGAGGCAGCTTGCCTGCAGTAAACAATGCAATAAAGCTTGAGCTAAGAAAGAATGGGACTCTGCTCCAAATCAATCCGGCTATAGCTATGTGTGCTTGCCTTGAACAAGGAAGGTAAACAGCAGCTGCCTCCAGAATCTCTTACTGAGCACGTATGTACAGCAAAACAGACAGAAAAGCCTCACTAGAAACCTCCAGCACATTAAAATAGCAGAGAAAGAATAATTTAAAATAATGTTAATTTAACATAATGCTAATGTTGATGTTGATCTGCTCTGTTGAGAACTATATCTTGATCTGATCTGTTGAGAAGTACAGCACCATGATTCCACGTTAACTGTCACAGCTATACACTATGGAATGCTGGAGTTTGTAGTTTTGTGAGGCACTAGACTGTTCCATCTAAGAAACATAAATGTCCCTTCCTAATCTGCAAAAGCCAGTGAAATGGATTCAAAGCACTATAACCATGTAGAGTGAAAGGGCCCGGTTTTTCTACCGATCAAAACAATGTTAAGCTCCAGTTGCCTCTCTCTCAAACTGCCATCCTTCAAATGTGTGGAACAAGAGGGCCACACCATTCCTAGCCAGCATGGACAATTGAGATGATGAGTGCTATAGTCCAATACATCCACAGAAGGTACCAGGTAGGGAGATTAGCTTCAATTAGCTTTTCCACAGTGTTCTTCTGCCCTTTTCAATTACAACCAGAACCCATATATTCAATGTGTGGTTGAAAGAGTGGATCATGAGTCAAATATATGGGTTCTGATTGTAATTGAAAAGGGTTGAAAGAGCAGATTGTCAAAAAGCAACACGTGTATTCTTTCGCAGTTCAAGCTTTATTACACTGTTTATTGCAGATGTGTTGCTATACCAAACACTAAAAGTGTTTTTCTGGCTTTCCATCACTACCTGTCCAACACTGATGCTGCTAAAACCAGCAAGACAGAGGGCAAGGAGGAAAAGTGGGGGCTGGGTGGCATAAAAAATAATAATAAAAAGATACTTCTTCGTCAAATGCTTTTTAAACTGAGGTACACCGATTCTTTTGTTGAGACAAATCAAATGAGAGCAAAATTATGGCCATAGGTTTTGAAACCACCAGACAAGGTATTACAAAAATTAAAGAGTTGGTCGTGATGGGGAGAGGTTATCATCTGGAGGGGGGGGAGACATAATTGGCTGTTTTTGAAAATGAAAAAATCCAGATTGGAAGGGGGTTGCCTCCAATCTTAGGTGAAATACACAGGTCACTTGGTGAACAGAGCAAAAGTAGAAAGAAACATAGTAATTTTTAAAAAATATTAGCAAAACTAGGTGATGCACTAGGTTAAAGAAAGCAGAAGGTAGATTGGTTTGTACACTCTAGCAGTTTGAAAGAAAGAAGCTCCCAGATTAAAGCTTCATCTTCAGGTAGCAGACAGTCTCACCTGTTCATTGGAAAGGGATAGTATCGGTTTTCCAGTTTCTGAGTCTCTGGTTTCTAGAATTTTTAATTGATCAGGATAATATGTTTGAACACACAGAGCTTCTCCATCATTTGGAGGAGTGTCAGATATATCTTGAGTTGCTTCCTGATGATTTGTAGGCTGCCTGGGGAAATGATCTAGAAGAGGAAGTATCTGGGGTGTATGTATATTCTTTCCTGGTTTAGATTGTTGTTGTATGCTTTCTTTTTGTTGGGAAGCAGCTGTTTGACAAGGTGGTGCTGTAGCAGTCCCTGGACAGGAAATGAATCACACTGCTGAACTGAAACTGCTGGGTGACCATATGGCAAGAGTCAAGCTCTCTTGTGCATGGATTCCAGTGTGGATGTGGACTGGAGATTTTACAGTTCATTTTTCTGCCTTTATATAGATTCTAGAGGATTGCTAAACACCGGGATGGGAAACATGTGGTCTTCCAGATGTTGTTAGACTGCAGTTCCCAAAATCTCTGCCCACTGGCTATGCTGGCTGCTACAGCCAGGACTTGCAGCCCAATAACAGCTGAAGGGCAGCATGATTCCCACCTTTGGTTAAACAGAACGCTTGGGATGGGATCAGCAGGTATCACATTGCATTGCCCTTGAATTTGAAGGCCCATGTTGTGATGGTGATAACATTTTTTCAGACAGTAGAGTGCTGCTGAGCACAGTTAGACAGTTTATCACTTTTGGAACAATCTGCTATCTCCCAGCAATTCCTGGGATGAAAGTCTCCCATTCCACCCTGACCCAGTCTGACCTTGCTAAGCTTTGGGGGGCCAACCAAGACCACAGCCAGCAGGAGGGTGGTTGCAGCAAAACAAAATAGAAAGATGTTAAAAGCATCTAATTGAATTATTACACTGAGAGATGTGGTGACTCAGAGTGAAGCTAATCACCTGCTGCTCGGTCTTCTGCCACAAATAATAGGCCAGGAGTTAAAACATTTCAAAGGTCATCATTATGAAAATTGCTGGGGCTTCGTTGTTTTCTCTCATTTGTCTCATCTCTAAAAAGACGTCCCATGAAAGAGGAAAATTTTAAGGCTGGAGAAATGACACTGTATGAAGGAAGGCTGAAACTGAGCTGTCATGCCTCCTTTAACAGTGTGTCTAGCAGTGCTGTTTAGTTATGGACACAATACAAATTCACTTCATGCAGGCATCCTCTACTTTTCAGTGATCCACTTTTTGATGATCCACTCTTTCAACCCTTTCCAGTTACTACCAGAACCCATATATTCGATGCATGGACTGTTCTTTTGACCACACATCAAATATATGGGTGCTGGTTGTAATTGAAAAGGGTCAAAAGAGCAGATTGTGGAAAAGCGACCACGTGCTGCTTTTTCTCTCAGTTGACTCGGCATCATCTTTTTGTTCAGTCTTGTTAGCCATGACTGTGCAGTTGGCTCATTCTTTTTGTCTTTGTTTAGGATGAAATCTCTGGAAGTATAAGGTGTTGCAAGAAAATTATATAGTCCCTCCTTGCACTTAGAACTGTTGCCAAAGGAAATACTTCCTTCTGTAAATAATGATGTTTTCCCCCACCCTTAACATTTGAATGGGCAAAGTCTGGTGGTTTCCTTTTGATGTAACTTTGCTTGCATCGAATTGGCCTGGAACTGGCCGTCTTAAAACATTACAAGTCTGATTGTTCTTTTTAATAACTTGCCATTGCTGGGATTAAAAGTCAGCCTTGGAGACAGCATGTCATGTAAACAGTTGACATTCTCTTTTGATGTTGCTTTTGGTAGGGAATGATTGAATTTAATTACTCACAGAATAAATCCAAACATTGATTTAGAGCACATGTCATGAAAGAACCAAAGAGCACATTGGTACTGCTTCTCTGCAGTACTGAGGTGCTCTATATCAAGTGCTCTTTGGAGATATAGGCCAGTAATGGAAGAAGGGCATAAGATGAAGTTCTCCATCATCAGTGGCTTTAGTCTTGATTCTGTCCCAAGATTTGGACAGGATTTTTCCTAAAGTTAGTGGTAGGTACAGTTGCTTCTTTCAAGAGAAAATTTACCCATGTTGGGTGATCTAGTTGGCTGGAACTTTTCACTAATTTGGAGTGAAGTCCAGCAGATGCCACCACAGGCAGGTTACAGTTACGGCTGCAGTTTTTTGCAGCTGCAGAGGGTAGTAGACACAACCCGGTCAAAGCTCTGTCATGGAGTATGACATTTGCATGCAAATGGCCCATGGTCCAGTCCTTAGTATCTCCAGGTAGGGAAGAAAAAAGTTCTTGTTGACTTGAATGGCACCTTCCAGCCAATATAGACAGCATAAGCTAGCTCGATACAAGACAGATTCTTATGTCTTTTTCTGTTTTATTCTACTTTCTTTTATTTGTTACATTTATACCATCCGCATTTATTCTCCGAGAAGCAGCTCCAAGCAGAATACAACATGGTTCTCCCCATTTATCTCCACAACTACTCTGTGAAGTAGGTTAGTCTGGAGAGAAAAAAATGATTGATTTGAATTTAGGTCTCCCTGGTGCTATAAATCGTTTGTTCATATGCATACAAATGTTTTGTATTTTTCCTTGATATTTGAGTGACAAAGCCTATTTCTAATTTTCTCTCCACCATTATGACATTTGGAAAACTTTAAGCAAGGCTAGGATTCATATGACTCTGACCAAAGACCACAGGATAATGATTCAAGTCTGGGAAATTCCAAAGCTCCTTGTTTCACAGGCTTCTAAAAACTTGTTGATCCTCATCCAGGTATTTAAAATATTCTGATGCTGCTATGTTACCTTGCCTCCGCTCTAGTGCATGGTTCTTGTTGCTGTGCGCTTCCAACTTATAGTGACCTTAAGGTAAACTCGTCACAGGATTTTCTTGGCAAGATTTGTTCAGAGGGAGGTTGCCATTGCCTTCCTCTGAGGCTGAGAGTGTGAGACTTGCCCAAGGGTTTTCATGGTCAGCTGGGGGTTCGAACTCTAGTCCCCAGAGTCGTAGTCCAATGCTCAAGCCACTCTAGCACAATGGCTCTTTTTAATGCAAGGTATAGAAACAGAAATATTTCTTGGATGGTCTTTTTCATGAGATTAAAGTGTTTAATCAAACAAGTCTTTTCACACTGTAAAAACAGATGCCTCAGTCAGTTTATCTTTTGGAGTACTGTTTAAGGAATTGTCTTTTCCTTCTTAATTGGGTCGTTTGTTTTACTTCTAGTGTTTGCTACAATTTTAGTGCTGTATTAAACAGCAGATGGACAGATGGAATGCACCAATTATTTTGATAAGAATGTGTCTTCATTCTGCTCAGAAGGGGGTAACATGTTCACTAAGCCTCTAAGACAAAATTCTGAGTAATGGGAAGACTTCACTCTTGCCAATGAGCAGTAGTTAATGGCATTGTAATCCTATGTATTTTCATTTCAAAACTGTTTCTGAGTGAGTATGCATAGGATTCCAATGAAAATGTTTGTTCAGCTCAGTCAAAAACAATTTTTTTTAAAGTGGCAGTATGAAAATGGTAGGATTGTTCACAGAATGCACAGTTTGCTTTTATGCATCTATATCTGTATATCAATATACACCAGTAAACAAATACATATAAACACACACATATAAAAACACAAAAGGGAGAGGGAGATACGAAGTAGCAGAAATCCAGGGATATATGTATGTGTGTGTGTGTGCGCTTTATATATACACACATATATATATGCTCTCTCTCCACACACACACACACACACATATATATATCCCTACTATTTTGTTTGCCTCACTCCCCCTTGTGTTTCTCACCTCTCTATATTATGAATGAAGATCCCATGGCCCTTCAGATATTGTTCAACTCTGATATACATCAACCTCAGCCAGTCTAGCTAGTCACCAGTGTGAAGGGAGATATGGTCCTAGCAACACGTGAAGAATCATACATTCTTCACTCATCTCTTTTTCCTTTAATTTAACCATCTCAGAAACAGCACTACGTAAATAACGGATACTGCATTCAAGCTTTGTTATCAGATTAAAACATCTTGAAGTAACACCTCCCCCCCATACCTGTTTGGACATGGTCTAGCTGACACGTTGAATAGGAAGGTGTATCATGATACAGTTTTTGATGGATGCTTGAGCACTGGCAAGTTTTTCCAAATGGCCACGATTCCAAAAGTATGGTTCAGCTACAGCTCTTGGAGTTTTTTGCTGTCTGAATGTGGCATACATATAATATTTTTTAATCTAAGAATATGAAGGGGTTTGAAACAAGAAAGAACCAATTAGGTCCACTCAAAGAGAGAAGAGCTCTTTGATTGCTCTTTAACCAGCCTCTGTTCTTGGACACGAGGATGTTAAACTGCAGGGAGAGGTAATTAGCTCATGCTTTCTGAGGGTCAGCAAATGTCCTTCATCCCTTGAGTTGCAATTGAAACCTTCAGGAATTGAACTAAGTAGCCATATTATTTGTCTGATGCCACACCCCTTGTAAAAGCTTAGGCTCTCTAAGAAGCTGTGGGTTTCTTATACATGCAGTCATTAAGATCTTGAAGAACTTGATTCATTTAAGAGACAGAGGCTAGAAACGTTACTTTTTCGATTTGCAGATCCCCCACACTGGTTGTAGGATCCTGGGAGTTATAGTGAGAAAAAAAACTTTTCCGAGCTCTGAGAGGAGAGACTATGTGGAATTAGAAGAGAGAGGCATTTGTGTTTAGAACAGAAGGAAACACAGGGGGCCAGGCATCTAATATAGCAAGCCCATTGCTAATGTGGGAACCTGGCATTATAGTGCTAAATCAAAGAGTCCCCTGTGGGAATAGTTAATTAATTCTAAACAGCAGGTGAATCTTTCAAAGCTGTTTCCTCTAAAGCAGCAATCTATATTCTGAGTGTGTGCAGTCGACCCCTTCATACCAAGGTCAAAATCCCCCCAGCCCTCACCTGATGATTTCCTGTTTGTCTTATTAATAGAGAGTTTAGTGACAATAGTCGATAAACCAGCTGTGCATTCCCTCAGCAAGGGGGAGAAAAGGTGGATAAGGTCTGGTGAGCAAAAACAGCAGATAACTGGAGATGATGTTGCTTTATCTATTTTCAGTGTTGAATTCATCGCTCAGTTGCTTCCTGAATCAGCTGGATGATTAGCTGAGTCTCCTTGAGTACTAACCAGCCTATCCTCCCTCAGTGAGGAAAATACCCAAAGCAAGATAGATATGCTGTCTTTAGCATAGAGAGTAAAGGATAAACAGTAACAAATAATTATGGTGCTGATATAGTCAGGCCTTCTCTCTCTTTGCACAGATTACCACAGAAGGTACCAGGTTGGTTCATGCAAAGTCCACTTCCACAATCATCTCATCTCAAAGTCCACTTCCACAATCATCACAATCATCTGGAAAGAGGGCTATGAGCAGAAAAGAGCAAAATGGATTGGAGGCCCAAAAAGAAGTCTGTAGAGGCAGGATTTTAAAAAAGAAAGGCTCCACTCAAGATTTTCTACTGAGAGGCAAAGTTGATATCCTTTCCCCAGGAACTCTCCTTGGCGCCATCTCACTTTAGGCCTCATGCAGCACTAGCCTATGGAGAAAGAGGGCAGATGACATTGCCTGCCTGTGAGCCAGCCAGCCAGCAGGGGGTGATGGGGTAGGCATGGTGTGTGTGCACTGCAGACAGCGTGCATTGTCCTCAATGCTGTGACATCACTGCACCACACTCAGGAGCATCAGTGTGCTTGCATGTCTTGGCCAGAGGTCCATCCTTCTGAGGGGGCTAGAGGAATGGGCTGTGGCACGACAGTGAGTCAAGCTCCTGGCTGGAAAGGAAGGAAGAGAAGCCCTGAGGACTGAACAAAATAAACAAAAAGATGGTGCCAAGTCAATTCACTTCTGCACCTCAAAGATTTCTACTTTTTGACAGTGCTCTAGTCCCTAACTTGTCAAATAAATGGGGAATACCTGTAGTACTGTGCTTTAGCTAATCTATTGTAGCTGTGTGTTCCTGCCTACAATAAGGAAGGTAAACAGCAGCTGCCTACAAAATCCTTTACTGAACCTGTATGAACATCAAAATAAGGGAAAAAAGGGAAAGCCTGCCTCACTAGCTACCTCCAGCCTGTTAAAAAAGGATAGATCTACAAGCTTAGCCATCAAAATGGAAATAATAAGCATGTGAATTCTGGTGAAAGAAAAAAAATAATTGTTGAAGAAGCCTCCAAGTAGTATCCACAAGGTTCAAAATGTTTTTCTTTACTTATGCAAAGCTTACCTGACCTCACAAGTGTATATTAGTTTTGAATAAAAAGTTTTTTGGAAGATGTTGATCTGGTTCTTCTTTCCTGTGGTGTAGGAATTTACCCTATTCTTTCTGTCTTCTTTCTGCCTCTGGTATCAAATTTTCTGTTTGAAGAGATATGTCCAGGAGAACATCTACTTCTTTAACTCAAGGAGTCATCTTGAGTTGACAAGCAACTGGAAGGCACATGTGCACGCACAAACAAAAACCTGTATCACCTTTCTGTGGGGACTGGAATATTTTCTGACCAATCAGTGAGGTTGGGTTTACTTTGGGGTTTTTTAATTCACAATGACTAGTTTTAAATCTTGTTCCATCTCACCCTCTATACTTTGCTGCTCTCACATGGCAGCTGCTCCCTCAAGTCTCAAGATCCCTCAAGGGGTCTTTTCTAGCCCATCTGGTGGAAACTTGTAACTTGGAGCTACAGGGATTTCCCCTGCAATCTTTTACATTCATACTCTTACATCAAGCAATAATCTGTCCACAATTAAACATCTGGCATAGATCTTAAAAGAGAAAAAGCCTTCCCGCTGACCATCTCAATTGGTTAAAAGTAGTAAATGCAACATTTCCTGCTGCTGAAGGCAATTTTTTAAAAGGCTGTTATTACAGTCATTACTAATTCATACCACTAATTCATACACTTGTATTATGTTTAGCAATTTTTCTTTGTGTTTGCTGAAACAGCTTTTTTGAGATATGCCAGTATTTATAAATGAAGGAATGACAACAAAGGCAAAAATTACTTGGCAAAGGTCACATAATTAGTTACTTACAGAGACAGGAAGCATATGGAACATCCACATACCAAGTTTTTATCCAAAGGCTCCTGTTAAGATGGATTCAAATTCCACTGGGTCATTTAAACTTAGCCACTCTTAATTTGCTACTCTTAGGGGAAAAAATCCAAGCCAGTTTTACACAATTTAAAGCAACATGAGGTGAAATGTATGACCTATGCTTGTGTAGTGGTTAGAGTGCTAGACTGGGGGCATTTTCCCATTACACTGTTATAGTGCTACTATTCTATTTTCAACATCCTATGGAATCCTGGGGTTTGCAATTTAAGAGGAACATTTAGAATTCTCAGCCAAAGAGCTCTTTGGCCTCAGTAAAGTACAAACTCCAGGATTACACAAGATGTTGAAAGTGAAATAATGGCACTATAACAGTGCTATAAGAATGTAATGTGGAAATGGTCTGGGATTTAGGAGATCTAGGTTAAAGTCTCCATTAAACCATAAAACCCACTGGGTGACCTTTGGTTAGTTACTCTTTCTCACAGTCTCATCTACTTCACAGGGTGGTTGTGATGATGTATACTGCTTTCAGCTCATTATAAGAAAGCCAGGATATAAATGTTAATAATAACATGTTCATAACTGCCTCCATATATACTTCAGGAAGTTGACAGCACCACTTTTTATAGATTAAGTCTACTTTATCAAATGCAAAGTCTAGCAAAACATATGCCAACCAACCTTCTTTCTCTCAGTCTCAAAGGTGCTACAAATCCCTTTACACGCTGATCCAGACTAACATGGCTAGGTCTTTGAAGTCTACATGCACTGGTGAGTCTTCTTTCTTGTTTTTGCCATTTCCAGTTTTTCAACAAACCCACCATGGCAAGATTTGTTCAGAGTGCCAGAGTGTCAAGCTCACCCAGTAGACTTCTATGGCCAAGAGTCCAAGTCCAACACTCAAGCCACTACAAGTATTCTGAACTCAGGTTTTTTGGCATCATGGGAAGAGACCCTGTCAAGAGCCGAGCTACACTATCATCAACATTACACTGCATGGTTTTCGGCATACAGTGATATTTCAGTTGGATAGTGGGAGGCTGACAGACTTCTCTAGAAGATATTTCACACAGTTGATCCTTCTATGCAATTTATAGAGAGAACAGGCATAGAGGAAAAATGATGGTGTCTGACAGACCTGGCCAGTAACTCATATAAACCAAATATGCACACTAAAATTAGCCCCCACAAATTTACTACAGTAGAAAAGGTTCCTCAGATAAATCAATGAAGAAAGGTTACTTTAAGATGTTAGCCAAATATGGTTAAGCCTGCAGTTTTAGGAAAGACAGATTTTGACACTTGCACTGAAATCAGTCAAGGATTATACATAACTGGTGACTTCCAGGACGGCATAAGAAGAGGATGCAGAGACATTATGCAGCCAGGTTTTTATTTGTGAGGAGAACAGCTGGCAATATCTTTTTCCTACCAGCCCAAAGTTGCATGGACTATCATAGTCAGCCACTTGGGACTTGACAAGACCTATTTTATTCTCTTCCTATGTATTCACAGAGCTTGGAATGACAGGAAAGCAGAAAGGCTATACAAGAGCATGAGAGAGAAACCATAGCAACACTTTTGAAGTGTCTCTCAAACAGACAATAAGGCAGGGAATGTTTTTCAGCATAGGATCTCTTTTCTTCCTGCCTCCTGGGGAGTGAAAAAGATATGCTCACAGTGTGAACATCCATTACCTAAGTACAATGTTTACCTTCTATGCAACTATATCTCATACAATAGCCAAAAGAGAAATGATGGGAAAAGTCACTGGTATAGTATCAGGCCACCCCAGGTGGAAGCACAAATTATAAGAGATCAGCAGCCCTATGTCTAATTCTTCCTCATCCCCTTGTAATATACATCTGAAAGATCACATTCTCCCATATGGGTCTGCCTATCTTTTAAGATGTTTGGGCAAGGCCCTTTTCTCAAATCCTGCCCCTCCCTGAAGCAAATTTGATAGGGGAATGGAGAGGCCTTTCTGAGGACTTTACCCACATTCCACAATAATAGCACATTGATGCCACCTCAACTGTCATGGTTCCAAGTTATGGAATTAGCAGTTTTACGAGAGAATTCTCCACTAAAGAGTTCTAATATGTTCAGGGGAGAACATTACAGAAGTCTATGTACTGTGTGCCTTCAAGTTCTTTCAATTTATGGTGACTCTAAGGCGAAACTATTACAGGGTCTTCCGGGGGCAGAGTGTGTATGAGCCCAAGGTTGTTCAATGGGTTTCCATGGTAGAGTAGAGAAACGAACCCTGGTCTCCAGGGCTGCGCTCCAACACTCAAACCACTATGCCACACTGGGTGGCCTAAGTAGCAGACCAAACTACAAACCTAAGAATTCTGTAGGCTGGAGGCATGGCAGTAAAGTGATAGCAAACTGCTATCTGCAAGGTGTGGATACACTCTCAGTAGCTGCCCTCAAGCTGTGGAACTCCCTACCAAGGAGGGCTAAACAGCCCCCCACCAGTTGTCTTTCACCTTGTAGGTAAACGCTTTTATTCAGGCAGACGTATGGAAATTAAGCTGGTGTGTTGTGGAAGGAGTTTTTAGCCAAGAAAGACAGGGTGAGCAACACTGTTTTCTCTTCCAGACCCACAATTCCCCTTAGCCACAGATGGTAGAGTAAATGGTGAGAGCTTTTGGGAGCAGCACTTCAGCAACATCTGAAGCACTACTGCCACCCAGCCCTGAGTCAGGCACTGTTCTCTCTTATTACTGCGGCATTTTTTTAATGATTTGTTATGTTTTAACTGTTACTTGTTTTGTTTCATCTGATCTGTTGTTAGCTGCCTTCAGTACTATCCTTTGGGAGAAAACCAGGGTACAAACCCAAAAAGTAAATAAAACAAAGAAACAAACATAACCCCACAACTTGCTAAATTCCATATATTTTCCTTCTACTCAATGATGGGTCCCAAGAAGACAAAACTGCATTCTAGCCTCTGTTTATGGAGACTCCATTCTGTGTTTTTCCTCTAAATGCTAAACCTACCTTAATAATTCCAATTCCCCTCCTTATGACTCATCCACACCTCCGCAGGTCCTGAAAAGGCCTCTTCCCTCGTCATAATTACGTCCCGCATTGGCAATAGGTAAGGGAAGCCGTTTAAGGACACAAAAACCAATCACTTTCTCATTTATCTGTTGGGAAAATGAAGCTGATTTTGAAAAGGATATAACCATTTTCAACTCCATCAGGCTAGATCCTCCATTAAGAAAAATTACATTGTTGTGTAAGCTGAGAAGCCTCTTTGACAACCTATTAGAATCCACTGGTGGGAAAAGTAAGTAATAAATAATAGCAGAAAAAAGGTCCCAGTAGAGCCATTACATTTGCCTTGGCACTGATGGGTTTACACACACAGTTTTAAACAGGAGCAATGCACAAGTTCTCAGGGGAAATTAAGCTTCAGAGTAGGTTAGATGAGAAATTAAAACTAGAGATACTCATTTGGAAAGTAAGGGGATTTTTTTTTTTTTGCCAAGCTTTAAATCGATTAACTGGTGAAATGACTCAACAAATATTTAATCTAAGATTAAAACTAGCTCCCTATTAATTGGGGATTGAAGAAAAGGGCCTCTGTTATGCAAAACTCACCATTATGGCAACTCCAGTTTATGAACAATTCACATGTTATGTTGTTAAGGGACTCTTCCTTCAAAAGCCTGTCTCACTTTTGCAGTATGAAATCATTAGAAATGTGGTGCTGGAGGAGAGATACTATGGATAGGCAAAAGGATGAATAAATTGATTTTCATAGCAAGTCAAGTGTAAACTCTCACTAGCACCCAAAATGACTAAAGGGAAGCAGCTATCGTGCTTTGGGCAGCTCACGTGACCACATGATTCAGTGGATAATGCTCAGTAGAGTTGAAGGCAGTAGGAAAAGAGGAAGACCATGTTAGAGATTGATTGCTTCAATAAAGGAAGCCATGGCCCGGAATTTGCAAGATCTGAACGGGGATATTTATCACCAGGGCTCTAGAGGTCTCTTATTCGTAGGGTCACCTAAGCCAAAGCCAATTTGATGCAAATAACAATAACCAAAGAAACATTTTAGATATAATCATCTAATTAGGTAAAATTATCTTTGAAACTTGCTAACTGGATGTCCCAAAGATTGAAAAGCACTCTTGGTTGAGTAGGTAATAGGCAAAAAAAAAAAGGGGGGGATTCCTTGCAATAAACTTCTGATGTAGTCACATGTTTTGACTTTACTGGCCCTTAGGACAATAATTTCCAACTATGAAGAAGCACATGTCCACCTCAAATTAAACTGGAAGTACATTTTACTCTTCTACCCAAAGAAGGAGGAAGGTGATATGTTGCCTCTGCAGGTTATCCCTGTTGTCCCAGGATCAGCCACTGCCAGGACTGCTGTTTTCCCCTTTCCTGACACTTTGTTTAATGATGGAAAGATACTCTGTCCTGCAGCCTTGCAAAGCCCTGTAGCACAGAAGGGCTTTCTGGCACCTTCTTGCTCCAGTCACTGCAGGAAATCTGGTGGCTGCTGAATTTTGAAGATAGCTGCAATGTCAGTAACAAATCCAGGAGCAGTGAAACACCTCGAGAGTTCCAAAGAGGTCTAATGTGACTCTCCACTCATACAAATCTGCCTGTCCCTGCTTTAGAGTATGTAAATATAAAAACAGCCCATTTTCAGTGTAGCCAAACTGCTGTGCTTCTGCATGAGTTACTGTTCTGAGCAGGCTCCTTGACTGGAACAGCTGTAACTGGCAGACAGACATAACAGGTATCTTCTCCAGGGCATGTCTGGCACTGTGATTGCAACCAAGTTATCTGAACACCATATCACACAATGACACAGCAAAACCAGAAGCAGACTACAAAGAGATAAGGGCACAGCAGTGACTAATGCATAGACACAACAGAACAGTCTTTTCTGTGAGTGTCTACCTTAGTCATACTGAACTACAGAACTGTTTTTCTCAAGGCGAACTAGCAACTCTCTCAAAAAAACACAATTTGGGAATCTGAGGGGCCACAGCTCAAGAGATGCTTTGCTTGCAGAAGGTCAGAGTTTAAACTTCTTGCATCTCCATTAAGGAGGACATAAACATACAGAGTACTTCTCTACTTGAGACCCAGGAGAGCTGCCAACAGGCCTTGGGAGAATGCATACAGAATAACAGGGAAGATGGACTTCAGACTCAGTGTATTTTCATCCAGCCTCTTCCTGAGGCAGGGAGAAACCAGTTGTCTCAGGCATGGCAGAGCTGCTTCACAGCTGTTCCTCCTGAGCTGTCCCAGGAACTTCCTTTCCTACATATTGCAGCGAGAGCTGCCTGTGTGTATGTTCCTTGAAGTCGCCTGTTGACTCAGGGCAACCCCATGAATCTCCTAGTGTTTACTTAGGCAAGGAACACTAAGAGGCAGTTTTGTCAGTTTCGTCCTCTGAAATATAGCCTATAGCATCTGGGATTTGTTGGCAATCTCCCATCCTAGTACTAACCAGGGCTGGTCATGCTCAGCTTCCAAGATCAGACCACTTGGCTATTTTGGATTTTTTAAACCAGCTGCTCCAATTGGCTTCTTTATTCAGAATGGAGGAAGGGAAGTGATCTGGCCCTTCACTCTCACACAGCAACAAGACTTGATTCAGGCTGGTCTATATAAATAGTTGCAGCCATTCCGGCCTAAAACAGGGATTCTCTCAGATATCTCCGAACATGCAATATCATCCTTTTTATGTTACTACATGGCTGAGCACCAGTAAACCTGACTATGCGCCATCTGATTTCTTCAGAACATCAGTACACTGTAATTGTACATATGCAAATATACATATTTGCAAAGATGAGGGGAAAAGGAACAAGAAACACGGGTGGAGGAAACCAAGCAAAGCCAATATGCAGGATTCCCCACAGTCATTTTATTAATAAACATTCAGTAAAGCCTCATTGCTCTTGGTTGTGAAAGCAATGAGGGAACGAAGTGTTGCATTTACTGATCTTCTTCCTTGGGTTTAATTTCCTTCTCCAATTGCTCTGCAGATCTTATACGTAATGAACCAGTAAGATTTGAGGGGGGAGAGATTTTTAGTTATTGGGAGAGAAAAGGAGGCTGTATTCTTTTCTTCAAGCCCTGTGCTCTCCTGTATTATGCTGAAGCCAGCTGTAGACCAAAAATAGGAAAACGTAGGCCTTTTAGATGTTTTAGACTTTTGACTGTCAACCAGCTATTCAGCAGTGGAATATGCTGCCTCTGCATGTGCTGGAGTCACCTTCTTTGGAGGTTTTTAAAGAGAGGCTGGATGGCCATTTGCTGGACGTGCTTTGAGTGTGTGTTCTTGCACGGCAGTGGGTTGGACTCAACAGCCGTTATGGTCTCTTCCAACTCTATGATTCTGTGATTCCATAGTGCAGGTAAAAGATTATGGGAGATGTAATCCAAAACACCCATAGAGCCAAGGGCAAAATACTGGGAGCATTTGGGATGCATGTGTTGGGGTGCATTTTGGTGAGAGTGCTTCCCCCTCCCAGCAATTAGGTTTAAAGTATCTGTGCTGGGGGGAATCTGGCTGTTAGTTCAAGGGGCCAGAGACAAGCAGCTGACTCTTCCAAAGGCACCAATTTCAACAAGGTAAGGGGCTGAGAAGTCCATGGAGGCACAAATTCTGACAAGTTAACTCAGAATGGGGGAGTTTAAGCTAAAAGGGTCAGTTATACAAAGCCATCAGGAGCGAGGGCCAACTCTACTATTACACAAAGTGAGGCAACTTCCACAACTATGGCTGCTCCTTCTTTGCAACCATTACATCTGAGCCACTAAGTGATGTCAGGAAAAGGGTGGGATATACATTAAATTAATTAATTAATTAAATTAAATATTTTTATTTAACCACACTGCCTGCCTTGTATGCACCAGTCTGTCCCCCACAGGTGTGATGGAGGAAGCTGTTCCTTTGCCAGTATTTAAGATTCAACTACCTGTCCTGTCAGCTTGGGCACAAAGAACTGGAGCAACAAAAGTGACTAAACTGTCTTCTGCCTCAGGCAGCAAAACATGTTGGGCCAACCCTGGCAGACTTCCTATGGGTTCTCCATATCAAATGACCTCACTGGACTAGGCTGAGCTGCTGCTGTTCACATTCTAGCCATTGTCCAGATGGTGCTGTGGAGCCAGCCAGGTGGAGGAGACCTTAGACTGAGCATGCTGACACCTTATGGAACCCAAATATTTAAAGGATGAGTGTAATTCTGTCATTTGTGTGCTCTATCCTCCTTCACATAGGCCTGTACATAGCTATTAGAGCAGTCACATATGTAGCCATGGATCACTGTCTCCAAGCAACTAGGTACAGAAACACTGTTTGTGTTGCTACGCCCTTACAGGCCACAAATTACTAACAGATAGGTACGTAGCGTACATGCAAAGGGCCAGAGTGATAAAAGTAATAAGTGAAGGTACTTATTTTTGCAGAATTCAGTTAAAAACACCTTCTTTCAGAATGTAGCTCTCCTACTGACTTGCCTCTCTGCTGTAAGAAAAGATGCTTGTGGTGGTATCATTTACAACCACAGTGGCCAAAAACATTGGAAGCCTGGGTAACTAAAAATGATTGTAATACACTGTGATTTAGACAGTCACTCTCTCTTTCAGACACACACACTGTTAAGAAAATTAACTTAGGACTGGGTTTAAACACACACATGTCACTGAAGGTTCTGAGCCAGCTATCCCAGCTTGACCTACCTCACTAATCTGTTGTGAGTAGCTCTGCTACTGGAGAGGGCTCCTGTATCTTTAACGGTTTTGTAGAAGATGGAATTTCAGTAGGCCTTCCTGTCAGGCAACCAGTAACAAGCAACACCCATTGAAATTTTCTCACCTACATAACCATTAGAAGTACAGGAGCTTTTGCTACTTTCCTCTCTGGCAACGCTTTGTTGTTATTTCCCATCAAATCAACTTTGCCTTTTGGAGGCCTTATGAATGAAAGATCTCCAAGAGCTCTGATTATCATCTGTCCTGCTCAGGTCCTGCAAATCCAGGGCTATGGATTCTTTGATTGAGTCCATCCACCTATAGCATGGTCTCTCTCTTTTCCTACCACTTTCTATTTTACCAAGCATTATCTTCTTTTTCCAATGAGTCACATTGGCTCATGAGGCGTCCACAGTATGACAGCCTCCATTCAGTCATTTTTGCTTATACAGTAGGTCCTCCACATTTGCCAGGGTTAGGGATGGAGGACCCCAGTAAAAGTGGAAAAATTGCAAATGTCAAAACGTATGTGCATGTGCAGAAGGCGGTTACGGCATGGTGGGGAGCACATGGACCCAAGCTCCAGACCAGGCCAGGGAAAGGTGAGAGAAGGGAGGGTTGACATGGTGGCCCTATACTTCCTCTCTCACACCCATCTCCTTCCTTGGGTGTGAGGGAGATTGGGAGAGGGCTTGTGGTGCCAAGAAATCAGAGTGCAAGCCCTCCTTAGCTGGACAGGCAGCAGCTGGTGGTGGTGAAGGAGGACCAGAGGTGAGTTTTGTTGTTTTTTTAAGGGCTGTGTGGCCTGATCGGAGATGTCAAGAGGAAAGGTTTTACACAACCAAGAAAAGAAGCGCCTGAAGTTGGAGGCAGAAAGGTTGGGGAAACATGAAAATATTCAAATCCATGAAAGTCAAACCTTCAAATGTGGAGGACCAACTGTACTGAGACCCAGGCTTGATCTTGCTCTAAGACTTATTCTTTCTGGCAACTCTAGTTGGGAGGATGAAATGGAACAGCTTCCTGTATAGTACCCTTCAATCTCAGTGAGGAAGGGTGAAAAACAAATGTGAAAGAATGAAACGAACTCCAAAATATTAGCATGATTGGCCTTAACAGGAGGTGTTTTTCAAGCAGATGGTGTCCTATTTAAGTGGAAGGTCTCTCTGTCTCTCTCTTTCTTTCTCTCTCTTTCCCTTCCCTCCTCCCACCCACACTTTGGCCTCCTTTTTTGGCAGCACCAGATAAGACCAGAGACCTATCTTGCATCTACTCATTTTGGTACTGACAGGAATCAAGATTTCTGTTGCTTTTAATTTAAAGTGGCTTCTTGCAGATAAGATTGCCCACTGATCTGTAATCATCTTTGCATCACTGACATGACTAACATACATCAAAGCCTTGTGGATAACAATACTGGGGAGCTACTCCAGTTTGATAGAACTCTTAGCTAAACGGGGCTAATGAAAACAAATCTTTGTGTCCATTACCATTACAAATTTCTCTGCACTTCTTAAGCTAGACTGAATCCCTTTTAAGATCCAAAGCAGCTTGGGATACATGTATCAAATCTACAGCCACAAAGCAAAGCGAAAAACAAAGACAGTCATGTTACAAAATCCACAGTTCGGCAATACCTTTATTTTGGCCAACCAAAATGCCCCCAAAATCTGCAAGCTTTCAGGTTATTTGGGACTCTTCATCAGACTTGGGTAGTATAAAAAAATTGAAGGTGAAGGAAGAAAATGTTAAATCCAAAAAATAGACTGGAAAATGCAGTTTGAATAAATTCCTGACAGATGTGTAAATATCCTAGTAATGGATATTGAGGTGAAGAATCTATGGCCATCTTCCATTACAGAAGGGTGAATGACCCTCAGCAATCTAACTGGGCTAGGATGTCTTTCTGACAAGCAACTACATTCACACTAGCCAGAAGCTTTCACACAACCCACCATGAACTGTCATGTGACATGCATGGAGGACAGGAGGAGTGGCTCAGCAATGAGACCAATTACCAAGAGAAGTGGTAGGATCTATTCCTCTGGAGGGCTTCTGAAAAAGGTGGAACAGCTACCTACCTACCTACTGGCGATACTCCAGCTGGAACTCCTGGACTGAATTGGGGGAGCTGGACTCTATGACCTATGGGGCCCCTTCCAACTCTATGATGTTTGGATTCTTTAAGCTCACATTTGGAGTCTTTGGCTTGGGTCTTTTCACACTGCACAAATATGATTCCACTTTAATTGCCATGGCAATATCCCATGGAATACTGGAGCTTCTAGTTTGGGGAGAACCAGAGATCTGGCTGAGAATTCTGAATACTCATCTCTAAACTACAAATCCCAGGATTCCAAAGGATGCAGTCATGGCTGTTAAAGTGGAAACACTGTACTAGTACAACTGTAGTGTGAAAAGGCCCACTGTTGGTAAGAACCATAGCCTCCAAATAGAAGAGACTGACTCTCAATGCATCAATAAAGTACCTTTATGATCACACAAAAGATAGAAGCTATGGATACAAAGAACATTAGAAGATTCCTGCTGGATTAGACAAAGGCATATCTGGCCCAGCATTCTATTCCCACAACAGCCAAAGAGATGCCCTAATGGGAAGCCCACAGCCAGGACATGACCCTTCCACTTACTTCCCTGGCAACTGGTATTCAGAGGTATATTATGTCTGACACTGTTGGTGATATTATTGCGTTCTCCATGACTAGCCATAGGTACCACCATCTTCCTTGAATGAGTCTAATTTCCTTTTTAACACTGTCCAAGTTGGCAGTCATCACTACCACTCTTCTGGACTACAGTCTGTGCAAGCAGCAGCTCTTCCAGAGTGTCATCCTTGCTAGACCCACCCTACTTCTTCCAAGCAATTCCAAGATACTCTCACAGTCACTTTCTGTCTCCTCTTATATGAAAAAAAGAGTGAGGAACAAATCTAACACACACATATAAAATCAGCAACTTCAAGATAGCCCATGGTGCACACAACACACACCACTGAAATCAATGCCTCCACAAAATAATCTTTAAGACCTTCTAAATCTAAAATATTCTCAGAGTCTATTCATTCTGTTCCAGTATTAAGCTACAAACAAATTGAGACAGTTTATTGTTCAAACAATATAATAGGAATTTCTCTGAACTGGTCTTTTCAGATCTGCTGGTCTACAACTCCCATCAAACCCAGCATTGGGCATGTTGAGGGCCATCAGACTGGAGAAGGCTGACCCAAAAGAATTCTGGAAATTCAAGAAATTTGCTCCAAATGCACCACAAACATATCTCAGCCTATCAAGCTTCGACTACATGCAACTACAGTTCATTAAATCAGCTGTCACTTCATACTGACAGGGCAGGCAATTAAAAGAACAGGGGAAAGGGGAGGGAAAGAAGTCCTTACAGAAATTCAGAGGTCAGCAAATATTCCATATTATTTCTCAGTTCCATCTCAATAAATAGTAGCAGAGTTTCCAGTCTACAACTCCTCCCAAAGGGCATCCAGTATGACATGATCATTCCGACAGCTGTGACAAATTAGGTTCAGTCTGCCTGAGAACTAACCAGCCATGTTCATTTAGCTACAATTACTGGTACATCATGATCCCCCACTTTGGAGAGAATGCGCCCATCCAGCGAAAATGAAAACCATCCCACATGTATCAACACCTTTGTATGATTTCTACATTACCCCTTCAAGAACACCAGGGGCGGGGGTGGTGGTGGTGAAGAACCAGACTGACAGATTCATGTACGTTCCATTAACACCCCTTCAGGTGTTTTGAAAATGCTTCTTATTCTTTGCAAACAAAAGAAGGCTCTTTTAAAAGCGTTGAATTATTCATCCATTTGCCAGAATACAGAAGATCACTATAAAATATTGCCAATACTGTTTGAACTGTGAATTGACTCTAGGTCTACTTCCAAGTATGCTGTCCTCCATAGACATAATCTGAATGTTGAAATACGATTTTATTCTATCACTTTGCTGTTGTTGTGTGCCTTCGAGTGATTTCTGACTTAGGGCGAACCTAAGGGGAACCTACCACAGGATTTTCTGGGGCTGAGAGGGTGTGATGCACTGAAGGTCACCCAGTGGGTTTCCATGGCCAGCCAGGGAATCAAACCCTAATATCCAGGACCACAGTCCAATGATCAAACCACTACACCATGCTGCCTTAGAAACAAAGAACCCATCAAGCCAAACACATAGAATGGAGTGGATCTTTCTATTAGGAGGCCAAAACAGTCCTTGGTTCTGGAGGAAGTAGGACTAGGGCAGAAAGCTTAAGACTAGAAGGAGAGAAAGAAGACAGGGTTCATTTATCGCCTTTGACAAAAATATCAGTTATGTTTGGTCCCTCCCTCAGCTGTCGTCTAGAGGCATCCATTCTATCATGCCAACAGAATTATTTCCATGTCAAGTGGTTGTGACAGGAATGGTAACTTCAAGAATTGGTGATTGATTTCACTGCCCCCATGTCCTTTTTTCCTTGTATGCCATGTCTTTTAGATTGTAAGCCTGAGGGCAGGAACTGTCTTACCGCTAATACTTGTAAAAGGAGACTAGGTTTAAAAAACAACTAAAGAGTGGGACAAAAATGCTTCAAGTAAGTAAAACTAACTTCATCATAAGTGGCAGAATGAAACTGTTCAGAATAGACTTTTTCAGAAGATCTCTACCCCAATTTTCTGAAATCATACTCACAAGCAGCACCACTGTAGCATAATACTAAAGTGTAAAATGAATGTTCAGTAATATTCTTCAGCTGAGTTCTCCTGGGCCTAAAACACTTTTTACTGAAGATGGAGTATCATATCCATGACCATCCTTTTCCATCCAAACTTTGAAAGTAAAAAAAGGCTCCTCAACTGTTTTCTGAAATATTGTAGCATTTGTCAAGGATGTGCCTCAGCTCTAAGCACTATATTTCCACCATTTTACAGTATTCACAATAACGTTAATACTACACATAATCCTGAGTTCCCAGCATCAGATCACCATCTTTGGGCACCTGCTGGGACCTATAATACTTCAGAAAAGTCCATCAAACTAATGCCTTCTCTGGACCCCTTTAAACCTCTTTTTTCTTTAATGGCAGTGTTGTTATTAGCGCTGGAGAACTATGCAGAAAACCATCTTGTGGGATTCCCACATTGCCCCAACTTAGTTCTTCTTCTCAACTCTATGGCAAATTAAAATGGCATTCTCACCCTTGATAAAGCTTTGGGGGCTGCCATTTTGAATTCCTTACAATTCCAAGAGTGAATGTGATCTACTAAGCTTAGGGAAGCCCATTAATCCTAGGGCAAAGGCAAATGGAGGATACTTTGCCAAGGGGTCCCTCAAACACTGGCCTTGGGGGGGTGCATTCAGCACAGATCAATCAGTTGCACCGAGAACAATATGGGAATGTCAGCAGAATGAGCTCATAACCCAGGGCTCTTTCACACTGCATTAATTATAGTACTCTGATTTCACTTTAGCTGCCACTTCTGCATCCTATGGGTTGTAGTTTGGGGAGACAGTAAAGCTGCTTGGCTGACAATTCTTCCTAAACAGTAAATTCCAGGATTCCCAAGTATCTAATCGTGGCAGTTAAAGTGGAATCAAGGTGTCATAACTATGGAGTATGAAAGGGCCCCCAGTCACATAGACCCAGTAGCCAGACTACGCTACTGGAAAATATCTGCAACTTAGAGGCAAGAATGAAATGTAAAGCTTTTCAATGCCTTTTTTTCAGGCACTGTCTTCTGTTTTATTCTTCTGGTTTCCAAAAACAGGTGGCTTACTGCCCCCCTGCAACACTCCTACAGCTTCTCCAAAGAGCCTCCAGTTAAATGAAATGCTTGACACATAGCGGCATTTCTGTATTTTCTACTTGACCTAAATTAATATTCCTCTTGTCAACAAGTTTTCAAAGCCTGACCTCTTTTACACTTCTTTCCTGAAGCTACCAAGTTTCATGGCATTTAGTCAAAATAATCTTTTCCTAGAAGTATGAGGAAAGCAGTGTATTGAATCAGAATGGCAGGTATTGGCAAGACGCACCTGCGTTGGGGGCTGGATAGAGCTTTCAAATGAGATGAGACTGACTGGCTGAAAAAAAGAGAACCTTTTCAAGAAAAAAAAACCACTATATCTCATTACGGTAATGTGCCTCAAGTACAGCACTGAAGATCCATAAAGTAGGTACCATAAAGGTTGTCCTGAAACCTGACTAATCAGAAGCCCTGGTCTGTCTCAAGATGGGTTTGTAAATAGCCCTGGACCCAAGGCAAATAACAGCATGTGTGCCATGTCTTTAGAATAAACTGTCTTCCAGTTTATAGCACTTTTCATGGCTGGTCACCTGGAGCAGGTGGTCACTACTTATATATATAAATGGTTAATATAATATAAATGACCAATAGAAATGTGTGGGTAGATGAGCAGACAACTTTTGTGGACTTGTATACGAAACTACATCAACAGCTGTTAACATCACTAATGATGTCACCCTCAACAGCGGCTATGTTGAGGGGAAATGGGACCCATTTCCAGAAGGGAGTGGGGATGAACAATCCCACATCTTATCCCCAACTGCTTAATCACAGCTGCGAACAGTGAGAGCATGACACCTGTTTTGTTGTTGTGGTGGTGGTGGTGGGTGTGCCTACAAGTCATTTCTGAACTCTACAGAGAATGCGACCCTCAGGCCAATCTATCATGAGGTTTTCACAACAAGATTTGTCCAGATGGAATTTGTTTATTTATGCCTTCCTCTAAGGCTGAGAAAACATGACTTGCCAAAGGTCACCCAGTAGGTTTCCATGTCTGAGCAGAGATTCAAATGATGATCTTCAGAGTCATAGCCCAACACTCAAACCATTACACCATGTTGGCTCTCTACACACTGCTATCCAGCACATCAAATGTCAAACCACTACACCACACTGGCTCATTATACCTGTGGCAACCCCCAACTATGCATCCTATATTGGAAATGAGAAATAATCTGCTGCCCTCACAATTATGTTGGACTCTTAACTCACATCAGCCCAAGACTGCCAGGCCAATCAGTCATGAGGGACTGTGGGATTTGTTGTTGTTGTCATTGTTGTTAATTGTAGTTGAATCAGTTTCCAGTTAATGGTGACCCTATGAAAAAGAGCCTTCCAAAATACCCCAGAAACAGCAACTCTGGTCAAGTCTTGCAAACTCAGGGCTGTGGCCTCCTTAACTGAATCTATTCACCTGCCGTGTGGTCTTTCTCTCTTCCCACAACCTCCCATTTTACCAAGCATTATTGTCTTTGTAATGAGTCATACTGTCTCATGATATGGCCAAAGCATGACAGCCTCACTTTAATCATTTTGGCTTCTAGGACAAGTTCAGGCTCGATTTGCTCTAGCATCCATTTCTTAGCCATTTTGTCAGAACTCTTCTCCAGCATCACATTTCAAATGAGTTGATTTTCTTCCTATCAACCTTCTTCACTAACCACTTTTCACAACCATACATAGAAACTGGGAATATCCATTCATGTATTTACTTATTTTGATTCCTTACCCTAGCCTATGCAATCACTTTTGCTTGCAAAATTTCTTTTCTCTCTACCCACATTTATTTCAGGGTCTGTATGCTTTTTAATGTGCTGATTCTAAATGGTGGTTTTAAAACCAAATCTTTGGACAGGTTTTGAAAAGGTTATTCCTGTATCCATTCAAAGGTCTCAACAAAGGTTAACCTACATATCTACTTACTGCACTTCAAACACAACCCTGTGAGACAGTGAGAAAGATGGAAGGAAATAAAATAAGGGCTACAGAAATCACAGCAGTGCATACAAATGTGTACTCTACAGAGAATGCCACGTCACAGAGAAATGTGAACAAGTACAAAGGCACATAGTAATCAAACCAAGCCTAGTGAACACAACACCAGAAATTACTGACTTAAATCAACAAACACTCCACCTTAAAAATGTGGTTTTTCAAGCAAAGCACTGGACAGTGAACTTACCATCAGACTTCTTGTATTTAGCATAAACACAGATATCATAAACAAACCTACAGTACCAGACATTTAAAGATTGGCCTCTTCGATTCAAACATTTGAGCACAGTTGAGAAGCAATGATTCTGCAAAGTCAATTCTCTAATGAATAGCACTGAATTGTTTAGCTGCATATTCATTTTTATTCATTTTTAAAGAGTATTAACCACCCTCATAATTGCAAGAATTCAACATGTATCCAGCTAACAACATTAGCCAACCAAATGAAATATACACATACAGAGATACATATCCTGCCTCCCACACACACATACATATACACACAACACACACTGGAAAATAAAATATTGCAGCAAAAAGAAACTTTGAGTTAAGAGACCTGAAGTTCTTAAGTATACTTATCCTCTATCATGTAACCTTTTGAAGACCTGGCAAGAAGCTGGGCAAGTTCTACACAGAGCATTGTAAAAGTCGCAAGGAGAAATTTAGTCTGCTTCTCATTTGTATTGTGTTACGCATAACTGGAGCACAGCTTGGCCTATAACTCCCAGAATCCCCCTTGCAAACTGTGGAATTCTGGGAATGGTAGTTCAAAATAACTTCTCCAAACTCTAGACTGGGATCATTCTAAAAAGACAATGTCTGCTTCCCCACTCCCAACAGCTTGGTTTTGTTATCTATCCTTTGATCAACTTCATTCTCTGTAAGCTTTGAATGTATTTAATACTAACAATATACATAAAAATGATACCCTGATCCCAAAACTCCTTCCAGTTAAGTCATAGAAATCCACCTGATACTTTTGAGACCTAGTTATACACCTGTGGAAAGTGAAACAGCTCTTATTAATATAGATATACACACTCTATCCTTGTACTGTACCTCCTTCTCGGATGCATCAAAGTGGTGAATTGTGAAATAAATCTGGACAGTGTAGAGTTCAGGCAAATGCTACACTGCCAGCTTCTCTAGCTCCTGTGCATTAAGGGCTTTTACATGCATTTCAACAGATTTTATTCCCAGAACAGTTACTTAGAAATCTAAAGACATGGCTAGTCACAGTAAAGACACCTTAAAGCAGTTTGGAACATCTTCTAAAGGAACACCTCAGAGTGGAAAATCCAAAACCCCTTCCCTCCAATCTCTGTATTTGTAATGAGGCTGACTAATCCCTGTGAGGAAGCAGAATGAAAATGGGTCACATATCTAATTATCACTGTTGGAGCGTGAAGTCAAACCGGTCATGAAATTCTTTCACAGGATTAAATAAAAAAAAAATTAAAACCAACTCTAGTTTCTCAGATTATTTTGGTCAGACAGATACCGTGAAGAATTTTGGGGCAAGAGAGAGACTGAAGACAGAGACACTAAACTGCTGCATTATCAGACACCACAGCACTAGAACAAAAATAAATAATACTTGAATTCCTCGTATTTGAAAGTCAAAACAGAAAGGCCTCAGATTCCATTTTGTTGATGAAGCTTTGCCTGGGGAATTTGAAACCTGGAAGGTCTCTTTCTAAAATTCAGCATTTAAATGTATACCACACACTAATTTTTTTAAAGCTAACATGGCTCAGCAGCTGCCTGTAGGAGGCACTGGAGTAACACAAGGGCAGACATGTGTGCTATGCATGTCTGAAACCCCTGATCTGATCAAGAATGATAGTAATAAGAAATATGAACATCACATTTCAAGTGTTCTGAGCACTTTGTGTATTACTTCTCCTCTTTTCTGCTTTGCTGTTCACATATGCTCACCAAGGGATTCTGGAGGCAGCTGCTGTTTACCTCGTCTGTTTTAAACAAGCACATAGAGATTCTGTAGAACTGGCTAGAGGGGAATGTCGAACATGCTGCTGCAACTCAATACTGAATGTGTGCTTTTCCAGTTCTCTTTCACCATCCCCTGAATGCTGATACTGCTTTTAAAAAAATCTTCCCACTAGAAACAGGATGAGAAGGAAAAGGCATAAAAAGACATTGCAAAAAGGAATGGCAATGTCAGAAGCATTGTTAAGTGAAGCATGCCTGTATATGCACTATGCTTCCATGTTTACTGCCATGGTAACATCCTTTGGAATCCTGTCATTTCCAGATTAACCCTCAACCTTCATGAGTGTTTGAAGCGTAGAATCCTCACGAAAGTCCAAAACATGTGAATAATTCCCCTCATGTGAGCGCCCCCTCCCATTCCCTTGCCTTTTGTCTCAGTGCATGTCCCTGGCAAAAGGCAAACAAACAGGATGGGGCAGCCCACCATGCAGAAGAGGCATGCACGTGTGTGCTTCCCCTCATCATTCTCCTGCTCCCACTCTCTTGCTTTTTGCCTGGGCATGGATGTCTTCCTTCCACGCACTCAGGCAAAAGGCAAGAGAATGAGACGGGGAGAATGAGAGGAAGGGGCATGTGCACTTTCCTTCTCCATGAGTGCCCCCCCTCCTATCTGCTCGCCTTTTGTCAAGGCTCAGAGCAGGAAGGCACAGAGCACTCAGACAAAAGGCAAAGGAATGGGAAGGGGCAAGGGAGGCAAGCAGGCACCTTGTGAATAATCAAATTTGCAAAGGTCAAACCCACAAATGTGGAGGGAGGACTGCATTTAGAAATCTTGGCCAGAGAGCTCTAATGCCTTACCAAGTGAGGCATTCCAGAGGATGTTCCCATGGTAGTTAAAGTGGGATCACAGAACTATAATTGTGCTGTGTGAGGGAGCCCTCAAAGCCTGTGTCCTTGCTAGTTAGAGACAGGGGCAACCATAACAGAAACTGGCTACTATCTTCTTAGCATGCTTAGCAGATATTTTTGCAAAGTAATTTTGACTACATATTACAAGTGTGTATATTCTGAGTGACCATTATAAACAGAACAGACATCTAATGCATTTTGGCAGCAAAAAGGACAGGTCCCTGCTCACAAGAAATGTACAATATAACTGTTGTCAATGAAGGAGTTAACAGAAAAAGGTTAGAGGTAAGAGACGAATGTGGACAAATTTGTGTTTACTCATACTGAGGCATGTTTAATGTCAGGGCTGGGCCACAGGCAACCTTTCCAGACCTGGCAGGAGCCAAGAGACATGGGTCAAAGTTAATAATGAAGACCAAAGAACAAGGACAAAAACCAGGAGCAAGGAACAAGGCAGAAGCCAGAACCAAAGGGCAACCAAGGATAAAAAACCATAGCTGAGCTCCAGAAGAACTTGCTGCACAAGCTGGAACAGAAATCCATCTTACTATCTCTTCCTGTCCAGGAGTATCCAACAGCTAGCGATGAATAAGAAGTTCACTGGGTTCATATTTCCTTACAAAAATACCAGTTTTGCATCACCCAAGACTGACAACAGGATGAGACACACCTTGCTGTGGAAATCTGTAGCTTTCAAGGTTTGCAATACGGTTTTGGCAAAGAAAAAATGTTCACAAAACCATGTGTAGATTTGAAAAATGTGCACGATGAAAAATGCATGTATTTGAAAAAAAAATGCGCACAAATATGCTTTTCTCAATGAAATAAAATACAATAAAATGCATGTGTCAGAGAAGCTGTACATTAGGGAGAACATCAAAATACTCTGATTTGCAGAGAGGAGGGGGAGTCTTGTAACCTGATACCAGACTTGATGGGACAAAACTGCTGGTGGGACTCTGAGAAACACAGCAAAAGTAAACCTGGCATATTTCCACATCCTTAACAATTGAGTGTGTAGAGTCTGTTGCGGATGCGAGAATACTAAAGTGCCTAAAATCCAATGCAAAGCAGCACCATGCAATTTGTTGATTCACTACATGGGGCAGCCGGCCACATATGAGCCCAAAGACACAGAGAAAATGCAAGTAATACCATTTTCTTCATGCTGTTGCAACTGGGAGGGAGAGGGAAGAGGGAGGAGAAAGCAAAAGAATGCCCTTGCTGGTGTCAAGTTTGCTTCTAGTCAACACACATAAAAAGGGTTAGGAAAGGCAGATCAGTACACAATGTTCCTTCACCTAATTTAAAAAAAAAGCATCTTACACAAAAATCTACATACATATCCAAGGATTAAACCCAATATTTCGAAAGAATGCCACTTCTAAGAAAACAGCTGAACAGAGTCTACAAATAGGCCAAATTCGACTTTTTTTTTCTTTGCCTGTTCAGAGAGAAAAGAGGGAACAAAGAAGAGTGCTTTTCATTTTTGCATTCTCACTTTTGTTTATACCCCCATAAAAAGTTTATATGGCCAAAGTTTATGTGGTTCTCTGCTCCTAGTTTGAAAAGAGGCACTACTCTTATTCTAGTCAAAATTATTCTGCAACTAAGCAAGCAAAGAAGCTAGTAGCCAGTTTCTCTGATGTCTCTCTCTATTTCTAACTAGCAAGGAAAGAAGACTACCAAGGCTCCGTCACCCTACAAAATTGGAGTGCTGTGGTTCCGTTTTAACTGCCATGGAAACATCTTACAGAATCCTGGGGTTTGTTATTTGGTGAGGCTCCTTGACTGAGAATTCTACATGTCCCTCTCTAAACGAAAATGCCAGCATCCAAAAAGACGATGCCATAGCAGTTGAAGTGGACGCATAGCACTATACAGGCATACCTCAGTTAACCAACCTTCTGGCAATGAAGCTTCATTTTACAGTGTTTTTATGCCTACCCAGATCCTCTTTTCCTCCCCAACCTCCGTCTAACTGAAAATCCTTCTAGCAGCATCAGCACTGGTATGGCTGTAGAAACACATATTCAGTGTCAGGTTGCAGCAGTATGTGTGGAATTCTACTATAGTTACTTTTTCAGTAGCTGTGTATTTCTGCTTACAACAGGCAAGATAAACAACAACTATCTCCAGAATCTGTTACCAAGCACACGTGAACAGCAAAACAGAGAAACAGGGACAGCAGATAAGCCTGCTTCACTAGCTATTTCCAGCACCTTAAAGAAACATAGGTATTCAAGATTGGCCATCAAAATGGAAAAAAAATAAGAGAAGTCAAGGCAGGTGAAAGATAAAGCCATCCCTGGGTCCATTTCAGAAAAAGCCTTCAAGCGGTTTCTAGAAGGTTCAAAATGTTTTTCTTTACTTATGTACAACCCACCTGACCCGGCTGTTTAATTTCATATATACAGAATGTTTGTTCTGAATCAAAAGTTTGCTGCAAGATGTTGACCTGCTCTTTTTGTTGAGTAGGAAACTATCTCTATTCTTTCCATGTTGTTTCTATCTATGGTACCAATTTTTTTTTGTCAAAGAAGTAATGACTAGGAACACATTTACTTCAATAATAGAGGTATACCTGTAACTGTGTACTGTGGAAGGGCCCCATATCTCACAGGCTAGTAAAAACACACTGGCTACTCCTGATTTCCACCATCCTTACTACATCAGCCTGCTAAATGTCTGTGCTGTTCATGGGGGGAAATGCCCTTCCTCTTTGCAATGGTTGGCAGTGAAGCAAAATTATCTTAGCAAAAGAGGATTGGGACCATTCTTTCCTTCTTCCACTAGTCTCACTTACTCACCTACATGGAATTCCCAGTCAATTTTGGTTACCAACTAAGACATTAAACACAAGGCTGGCATTTGGTATAACAAGAACATATCAAAAATTCTCAACCTGTGACAGTAAAGGAATGGTGTAATTATGATGGAAGACATCAAGTGAAGTGGACTTTTTTTTAAGGTCAAAATAACTGGACAGTGGAAGAAATCCAATTGGGATAAAATGGGCCTTTAGTAAGTAAGATGTCATTGTGATTACAATTCCTTTAAGTCTTCACCACTGGCTCTGCTGAAACAAAGACTGAGAGGAGATACAGTCCAACATCATCTGGGAGGGCAACATCTTCCCCACTATGGTGCTAATGGAAATAGTCTAAGGCATTTTTGTCACATCACTTTTGCTATTAAAACTGACCCAAAATGCTAGTTCCATTATCTAAACCTGCCCTTTCGGTACTATAGGCCTAATTCAGTCCAACTGACCACCATGGCTACTTTAACTGACTCCGGCATTGACTAGTTGACTGACCGTGCTAAAACCCTTGGAAACTCTTGTTCACAGATTTGTTGAATTTGGTTTGGCTTTTAGCCTCACAGAGTAAAATAACACAAGTTCAGAACTTCTCCAGGATGCAGAAAGCTGTACACAACATATGGTCCATGGGCAACAAGCAGTCTTCTTATTAGCAATCAAAGAGCTTGGAGATCATTTTTAAAAACTGACATTTTTGAAAAATGTATCTGAAAGCTACTAGCCACTGAGCTGCACACAAACTGGCATCCATCTTGCTCTTGCCTCAACACATGAGGGCAGGAGGCTGCAGAAGGAAGATCTGCATAACACAGGGTTTGAACCACATGATATTTCTCAAGTGTTGAGGTAACTAATGCTATGCAGGGGGGAAAATGATCCAATTAAAACACTGCCGTTTCCAAGAGTTCTTGGGAGAAGGCTTTAACGGGCTTCTTACTGGACAGAAATTTACTTAAAATATGTAATACAAATATATCTTTGGAATTCAAAAGATCTAGCAAGATGCTTTTTATTGTATCTAAATATAGACTGAATTAAAGCTTTGAAACAAGCTCTCATACAGAAGCAACACACACACACTTTTGTTCAGAACCAACATTTTTTCTTAAAGATTATTATGCTTAGGGGGCAAAGCTTGGCTGAATCCAGTGCTCTTTAAGATAAAGAACAGGAAGGTCAGAAGTCAAACAAACCTCGCAGACCAGAATTTATTCCTTCTCCACTACTACCCCCACTTCTCTACAAACTGATAGCATAGTGCCGGATGGGCTCTCATCCGAGAAAAATTCAAGGATGCTAACGAACAGCAGCAGAAAGGCGAAAGGCAGATATTAATGTTGACGGATACTTCGGTAGCTATGCAGTTGCCTTGCAGGCTAGTGCGCCTTTTGTTGAGCATGTCACGCAACCCAGATTGCTGCATCAAGTGAGTTGCAGTTTGAGATCTTGCTTTAGAATGTCCTGCTTCTGTTCACTGTAGTAAAAATCAACAAAGGGAAAACTGGGATGAAGATGATGATGATGATCGTCGTCATCATCATCATGACAACAACGAACTTTATTTATACCCTGACTTTTTTCCAAGATTAAGACTCAGTCTTGAAAATCCATAGTTACAATACAGTTAAAACACAAAAAAATCAATATTAAACTAGAATGAAGCTATTAACAACATTAAAACAATTTAAATCCAACATTTACAAGGATAAAAAGCAGTTTAAAACAGTACAATTTAAAATATATTACTGTCTGAGCTCTTTAGGATTTACTGTAAGATCAGTAAGGGTGTTGGACAAGTCAGCTAGGTCAACAATTTAAGGGAGCAGTTTCTCTAAAGTATGTTGCTAAGAACAGATGTTGGAACAGAAACTACAGGTAGATCCATGGATGCAAAGAGTGGAGAGCTCAATCCTGGCACTGAAAACATGTTTCCTGTCTGAGCATAGGTTCACAAACACCTTTATCTTTCTTTAATTTGAAGTATATGTCTGCCCAATGGAATCTTTCTGGAAGTATTAAACTCTAGTGGCTGGGTCTCAAGGATACAGTAAAATCCCAAAGACACATGACTCAAAGTAGATCACACAAGCCTGAAGTCTGCCCAGTCCTGCTCTAGCAGTCAAATGGAAAGACAACAAAGGAAAAGTACAGAAAGCAATGAAAAATGAACAACTTCAAGAGAGAAACATGATTCTCAGAACTTCAATGTATATTTATTAAACTGATTAGAAGTCTATACAGTGTGGAGCATCATTTGGGTCTTCCTAAACAATGGTCAAGATAGTGTGGACTTTTTATCTTTTTGAAGAAAAGGTGCTTATTTATTTATTTGTTTGTTTGTTTGTTTGTTCGTTCGTTCGTTCATTTATTATTCTGCTTTTCTCCTTGCATAGGACCCAAGGTAAAACATGCTGCACAATTTCTGAAACACACTGGGCAAAATTTTAAATGAATACACTCAGAAACTTGGACAGCTACATTTCCTTCTTAGTACTAGTTGGTTCAAATAAACCAACATTGAAAATAATTATTTTAAAATTGTAATCACTGACACAACTCAACTTTTTTAGGCAGGGCTATATTAGAAGGATGCAGAAAATTTGCCACAAACGAGATTTGAATAATAAACATTAACATACGCTTTTTACATTATAGTACTGGAGTATGAAATGATCAAAAGGCCAAAAGGGACTCCTGAGGACTGGAGATCAAGTGAAAGGTACCAATGGCCACCAAAGGCAGGCAAAGGGAAAAGACACTTCTCGCCAGAAGAAAGTACAAAGCACCTTTAGAGACCCAGGGTCAAGTAGTAGTTTGAGTGCTGAATTACGATCCTGAGACCAGGGTTCAACTCTCCGCTCAGCCACAGAAACCCACTGGATAACCTTGGGTGCATCACAGACTCTCATCTCCCAGAAACTTCATGATAGGTTCACTTTAGGGTTGCCACAAGTTAGAAACGACCTGAAGGCCCAAAACAACAACAACTCCTCATGTTGTTGGACAGCATCTCCCAGCACTCCTCATCACTGCTGATATTTACTTGATATTTACAAAAACTGGAGAACTGTATGAATCTCACCCTTTACTATATTAGCAAGCCACTGGAAGCCTTGAGCCTATACTCTCTCCTCTTCCATACCCTCAAGTTTACTGTCTACAAGTTGATGTAACATAGAATTTGGAAATATATCACGAGACAAGAAGTGCCACTGGGAAACAAAATTTGCGGGGAAGGGCAAGAGAGTGGGAAAAGGGGGAAATCACATGGCAGGTGAACTGACTGAATCAAGCAAGCCATAGCCCTGAGTTGGCAAAACTGAGCAGGTCTGCTGATGACTAGGGTCACTGTAAGTTGAAGCCACCTTGACGGCAAACAACAATAACAACAACAACAACAAAAAGATTGGAAAAGCTACTTTTTGATCAACAACTCCCAGAATCCCTAGGCAACCTGGCCAAGCTTGGAGAAGCAGGAGAATGGCAGAGTTTTGTTGAATCCTCATTTTACAAGCCTTTTTTCACAGCAAGGTCTCACATTACAAAATAGCAGCACCTCAATCCTGGGATTTGTAGTCTGGTGAGGCACTAGAGCTCTCTGGCAGAAACATCTAAACACCTCGATAAACTATGATTTCATAGGATGGAGTCATGGCCGTTAAAGAGGTATCAACGTGCTGTAATTGTCTAGTGTGAAAGAGACCAGATGCTTTCATGGGCACAGCACTCTTCTGTTTTTCAGCCAAGGCATCCAGGGACTGGAAGCCTTAATGAGCAAAGCAGATATTAGCCATCTGAGGGAGGACACCACATTTCACAGATTATGGACTCAGTATCTAAATCCCCATTAAGGAGAAAGAAGAAAGAATGAACCTCATCTATTTCAGTGCGCTTTTTATCATGCCCTAATGAACACTCGCACAAGGCGACAAAGGAACCTTGTGAACTGGCCAAAAATAGAACTCACAACCCTTGGCCCTCAACTCTGAGCCTTTCACCAGAATAACTGACCATTTACGTTAGAACAAAACAAAACGAAACAAAAAAAAGAAAAGAAAAAGAAAAAAGAAGCAGATTAGAGGAAGCCATTCAGGGAGAAAGTGCATTGCAAACAGAATTTGAGGGAGCAAAGGCTGTATCAGCACATTTCATGGACAGAACCCCCCCCCCATTTTTAATGAGGTAAATAGAGGACACTTCCAATGCATGGATGGATTTGGGCAAGGGTGGAGGTGAAGGAGAGACATAGAACTTTAAGGTGACAGAACAAAGTTAAACCATTTTTTTTAATGGTAAAACAAACATTTCAAAGTGGTGAACATGGCCTCATTTACCTTCCCCCTCCACAATGTATCTGTTGGAAATGGGGGGGTTCTCTCCACTACAACATATTTGTGTTGTTATATTAGAAGTGTTGGTTGAAAAAGAGAGAGCACACACTGTTTGTGTTTCTACTGCATCAGAGATTTAAATTCTTGCCCTTACCTTTTAATTTGCTTTTTAAAAAGCCCTACATTTTGTGATAATGAAGAACACATCCCAAAGGACTAACAGAAAGAGACACAGAGAGAGCAAGAAAGCTGCAAGGCAAATATTTGCATATTTCAATATATAACTGGGCATGGAGTAGAGAATCCAACAAGAACTAAGTGTGAACATGTCACAGTTGATATGAATAAGACCTGGAGCCATTCCTAATGGTAATTTTTTTTTAAAAAAAAAGTGTAATAATAGAGTCATTATTTGGAAAAGAGAAGATTTCTGGTGTGCTTTGCCATGGTTTTCATCCTTTTAAAACAGACTTATTTTAAATACTAAAAAGATTTTTTTTCAAAAACACATACAGTGTTACCGTACCATTGAAACCACGATGTAGCAAAAAGGTTAGAAAACTGCATGAATATATGCAAGCACACTTACCAGCACACATTCTATATCAACACCCTGCATTCCCCTCTACCTGGTGAAGTGCCAAAGATTTTATTCATTCATTCATTCAATCAATCATTAAAATCTTTATATCCTGCTCTGTATCTGAAGATCTCAGAATGGCTTACAAAAAACTGATTTAATACAATAAACAACAACAGTAATTATAAAAGACTAAAAAGATATCAAATTAGTTACCAAGTTAAAACCAGACCTAATGATTAATGTTGATTAACATGAATTTGAGAGCCAGAGCTGGACTATGATTCTGGAGAACAGGGTTCAAATTCCCACTCGGCCATCGGGTGACTTTGGCTAAGTCACACACTCTCAGCCTCAGAGGAAGGCCAAGGCAAACCCCTTCTGAACAAATATTTTCAAGAAAAACCCATGATATGTTTGCCTCAGGGTCACCGTAAGTCAGAAACAAACTGATGGCACACAACAACAACAACGATATGAATTTATGATTCATATTAAGGAAGAACATATCTCTTCCATTTTCATGAAGTTTTTTTTTTCTTCATCTAAAAATCTTGAACAGCATTAAGATAACTAATGCTTGAAGAGTCACTGGTGTGTTCCCATGATAGTACCTGCAAGCCTCCTAGCCTCGAAGAAGATGCCGGCCTGTCTGGAGTTAATAGCCAGAAACTGTTTGGTAGTAGAAAAATATAATTTGGGTGGGTATAGGTGTGGGTGTGTGCATTAGCTGTCACACAGAACAGCAAAGGTCTTAAAAAAAAAAACCTGTCCTTAACATATTTATAAACTCATTTGCTTTAAACTGTTTTAGCAGAATTGTTTTTTTAAGGAAAATTCTATGTACCAAAGATGCATGTGTTTATCAACCACTTTGAAACACAGGAAGTTGGCCAATAACAGGTGAGACTAATATGTGCACTGTGATTTCTCCAAGGTCCCAGCTAATGGCCTTTTTCCATCATCTGCTAGCTGATGTTCTATCAGGGAGAGATGCCAAGGATTGAACCTAAGACTTTGTACCTACAAGGCAAATGCTCTTTCTCTAACTGAATGGCTGCTCTTTCCCCATCCGTTTGGATGCAGCATTCAGGTGCCTAAAAGTGAGTTTCCTTTCCAATAAGCAATTATGTCCCAGGTTTCCCTTTAGGAAAGTCCTAGGGACGATTTCTTTTTTTGAACCCCCCCCCACACACATACACACACTGAATTTTAGGAAAGGAGACCAATAACGCAGCTTGGAGATGTTGCTTTTGGGGACTATGACACCTCAGATCCTCCAACCAGCATGTCAATACAGGCTAGATCAGGAGTTGGAATCACACAGCCTCTAGATTCTGTTGGGTTCTAAGTCAGCAAAGGCAGTCATGAAGAATGCCGAGAACTGCAGTCTAACCACATTTGGAGGGCTTTATGTCTCCCATTTTTATCCTACAGATCCACAGATGCACTTCAGAGAGGTGTGTTGTGTTGCTTTCCTTCCTGTCACTCTGAAAATTATATTTACATGTATTTTTATGGGGAGTGGTTCCACAGCTTTCAACGGATTCTTATAGAGGTCCATGACTCAAAAATGTTTTAACTACTATTCTAAATTCATGTCCCCCACTCTGGATTTGGCACAGAATTTACAAATCACAAATATGCCTGACCACAGTAATGATTTCTGGGAGATTAGTATGGTGAAGAAAAGAGTGTGGGCACAATCATACACACACAAAAAAATGTGGCGTTCGTGCATCATGGAATTCCCATTTTGGAGAGACTACATTCCCATATGGATGATCAAGAGCCAAATGCCACTCCTACCAGTTATATAAACTTGGAGCTATTGTTTTCCAGTGTGATGTTTTATACACCTGGCACCAGAGAATCAACCATGATCCACAGGGGCAAAATATACAATGATTTTCTAGATTCCATCACTAGTCAACTCCTCCAGGGGGAAAAGATACAGCAATATGCAGCTTTACTGATAGGAAATAGTAATAATATGACCAGCAATATGATGACCCATGGGATTAATGGTAATCCTAGCGTGACTAAATATGTTATGCTACCATGAAGGAGAATTTGAGGATCACATTTTCCTCCTTTCCTGGAGGAAAGAAGATTTTGAGCAGGAACAGAAACATTTAAATTGTAAGAGCTGAAAATATACTCAGATCACCAAATCTGAATGGTCTCAGCATGGGGCTTGCTAATGCTACTATAAATGCAATAAATGAAACTGAAATTTAGTCAAGTGACATCCCCAGGTAGTCAGTTTCTATTCACACAAGAAACTATTTCAGTTCAGGAACAATGTCAAGAAAATGTGGTAACTTAATATCTATTTTCATATGTTCAAAGCACATACAACGAATACCTGGAGGACAAGTTCTTAATCAACAGAAATGAACACAGGTTGGATATGTTAGATTTTTCTGTCACTTGCAAAGCTAAACAAAGCAGTTTAACCAAGAAGGAAGCTAACAATTTCCAGGGTTAAAACATGAGTCAAGACAAAGACATTCAATATTTCACTATGACCTACTCAATTTAGAACTAAATGAGTTTCCAATATCCGCAACAGGCCATTTGGTACAGAGAAAGACAGGAATGTTCGATTGATCATATTTTCTCTGAAGCAGCTCAATTTAAAGTAACATCCACAAGCCAAAAGCTGATATGGTCCATTAAGCTCCAATTTTGGGGCTGTTCAACTGTACAAGCAGCATTTTATATGGAACCCAGTTCTTAACAATGACAAGATCCATTCCCCCACAGCCTGGTGCCAGATCCTTTGCATGCACTCCAATGGTTGTATGAAAATGTGGATACTGTTACTATGGTTCAGGCCCACCCGGTGATAGCACTAGATATCTCTTTTGATATCAAAACCATTCGGCCTTCCTCTGCCACCCCGCTCCACGTGTTTGCAAGGCCTCCGGACAAGCACGTAAACAGGCGCGGCCGGTAATTGTTGGACATTCCATTCTCCACCTAGGCAGGCAAAACAAAGCCACTCCGTTGCTTCAGGGACCTCCCTGCAAACACCTTTTGCTTAAGCGCGACACCAACAAAGGCGCCTGGCTCTGAGCCGATAGTCTTACAAAGCTAAGCTAAGCACCTTGCATTTGCATACTGGCTCTACTACTGTTACATCTGCACTAAGTCCATCATGTTAAACTTGACCTTTTCCAAAGCTTTGTCCTGCTCCAAACTCGCATTGTTCTCACCGAGTATGGCATGGCCTGCAGCCACAATTCACCCTATAAAAAGCCCCCCGATTCCAAGAGAATCTCGGATTGCTTCCCCTGTTTGGATCGCTCCCGAGTTCCAGACCGCCTTGCTGCCGTTTTGTCCGGCGAGATCCCCTCAGCGAATCGCACTGAGCTTTCTTCCCTACCATCTTCAAGCTTCTTCAGGACTATGAGAAAAGGTATCGTATCACCCATTTCCCCTGAAAATCCTTATTTCTAATTCTTCCGTTAGCTGTGTGGTTGTGATGTCTTTACTGTTTGTTTGTCTGTTAATAAAAATATCATTTTTGCTATTTTAAAACTGTCTGACTGCTTGACTGACCTGACCCCGTAGATGCTGGGTTGCAAGATCCCTGCTAAGTTACCCTGCCTCTCGCTAGCTTTAGTGAGTGCTCCAGCTAATTTCCCCAACTTTGTGTTTGTGCTTTGGTTATTCGGGCGCCCCTCCTGGGACCTCCAGAGAACAGGGTAACAGATACCCTCTTTCAATTTAAGGCAGAGAGGAGATGTGTCTGTACAAATTTCCTAAAATAAAAATTTCCTAAAATAAAAAGTTCTCTACCTGCCAGCAGAAAAATGGGGGGACAACTTGGGAGCAGCCATCAAGAAGGCTCTCTTGTGTCCTCACCAGAAATGCCTAGAATACATGGAGGGACAGAGAGAAAGCTTTGTCCTGTTGATCACAGGAAGGCTCACATAAGGACAGACGGTTTTGCAAATAGTCTGGGTCCAAGTTCCTACTACTACCTTTCTTCTAGTCAACATATTGCTCCTTTTCAGAATAATGGGGAAAATGTGGGGGGAAATGGCAAACACACATTAAGAATGATGCACAGTGAGATAGTTTCAGGTATCATGGGATTAAATTATCTTGCATTTTTCTCTTCCTAATTTTCCAATAACATCAAAAGTTGAAAAGAGCCATTCATATTTATTATTGTTCCCCACAACCATCCTAAACTGTCAGTGTTTATCTTCACTAAACTTTCTGTCACTTTCATATCATTTTAATTTTCTTGGCTCAGACTAAAGAATCCTGGGATTTCTATTTTGATGCAGTACACAGCAAGTTACCACAAGAAGAGAAGAACTGAGGATTAAGTCAGCCTAATTTTGTAGTGTAGGCAGGCACATGGGATACCTGAAGGATTGTCATTCAGGGCAGTAGACTGGAGCTCTCTAGCAAATAATTCAAACTATTTCACCAGGCTACAAATACTGGGATTCCTTAAGAGTGGACCCATTACAATTAAACTAGTTTAAAACTGACATAACCGCGCAGGGCAGAAGAATCTTCAGAGGGGGATCATGAATCATTTCAGAACACAAGGATGGCGCAAAAAACAACCCTATGCTGAGTTCTCCTTTCCTTACTCCATTTCCCAGAAAAATATTCCCTCGTTCCCAATCACAGCGGTCAATGATAGGATAATTAGTGCAGAAAAATCTCAGAGATGGGTAACATGTTATGTCAAAACACAGGTTAACAACCTGGGATCCTACAGATATTTTTTGACTAAAATTTCTACCACCATCATCCAGTTTGGCAGATTTTAAAGAATTCAATCCAGAACATCTGGAGGGCAGCAAATACCATTTTAAAGTTTAACAGAAGTGAACTGTGAAATCTTATATATTTCAACTGTAGAAGTAGTGAATTGTGAAACTTTAAAAGGCACTTTCCCGGGCCATCATTCCTGCAATGCCTCACTCTGTGGGAGGATCTTTCCTCACAGAATGGCATGAATTATCTGGAGAGCCCTATCAGAGCACTGCCAGCATTTTACAGTCTGAGGACATAACTGCTGGTGTCTGCTCCTTGGTGGATGGGAAGAAGGGGAACAGGCAAGCAGGATGGTGGGTGCTCCTTCAGATTCAATATGTGAAGCAAACGGGTAATCTTATCCAATGGAGAGGCAGCCTTGTTATAAACGCTATGGAGGGACAGCTAAAGAGGGAATTGTCTTGCAATCCTGAGCATGCTTGCTAAGGAGTTAAGTCCTGGTGGACACAGTAAAACTCACTTCACAGCAAAACTGTGTAGGATTTATACTGTTAGTATATTTTAATGCTAGACTGGTGCAATCAAGTGTGTCCACAAAACACCAATAATTGTCAATCTTGCTTTCAGATTTAGAGGAACACTTTACGATTTTACATATGAAATAAAGAAAGTGAGCCATCTTTAAATCTTTATCTTTTAAATCTACTAAAGGAATCATCAAAAGAGTTTAATTGGGGGACATTGTTTTAAACCAGTTTAAAAGGCAACATCCAGATCAAAAATTAATTCTATGTATAATGCTGAAACCAAAGAGGGACAGTATCACACGTCCCCTCTCTCGGTCTTCCTTGCAACTTTTTTTCTTTCTATCACTAGCTGCTGTACAAAAGATAGGTCATTCTATCTAGGGCAATTCAACACATTCACTACATCTTAAAACATTTGTTTTCAAGGGAAGGGAAAGACATTCAGGCCATTTATTTGTCTGCTATAAAACACTGAAAGAGCATATGTTCTGAAACACTAATATGGAGATGAGGATAGAGATCTGCATATCTACCTAATATCTTGTCTTTCTCCCAATACAAGGACGCCATGTGGCCCACAACATGATGAAAATACTATATATATATTTTAGCTATATATTTAAGTTATAGTGTTAAAATACAATTAAACAGAAATGTTAAAGCAATCACAAAATGAATGCAATTTAAAACCATTTAAAAGAAAGAAAGAAAGGAAGAAAGAAAGGCAGACAGACAGACAGACAGGGGGAAGCAAAGAAGAAGCACAGAACATCCCTTCCGCAGCAACTGAGCCAGTTGCCCAAAGTATGCCTATATAAAAAGGTCTTTGCTTGCTGGCGAAAAGAGGAAGAGAAGGCCGCTCCAGTTTTAATTAGAAGGAAGTTCCACAGTCTGAGTGCTGCCAGAAGAGGACCCTCTCTCATATTGTCCTACAACATCTATGTGAAAGGAATGGAACCAAGAGAAAGGCCCCTCCCTAAGATATTAAATCGTGGGTAGATTCACATATAAAGGATACATATAAAGGATGGAGATACAGTCCATCAGACAGCTTCAACTCAAGCTGTAAAGGGTTTTATAGGTCATGACCAGCACTATGAATTATGCCTGGAAATAGAGGAGCAGCCGGTGAAACTGTTGTGACAAGGGTGTTGTGTGCTCTCTGTAACCAGCCCTAATAAACAGGCTGCACAAAGTTTCTTGTCAATTTTCAAATTTCCAAAGAGGATGCGTACTGTAACACAACTAGAATTCTGGCATACATTATCTTAAGTGATCAGACAGCTCCAGAAAGATGCCACAGATACTATTATACCAAATGTTATATAAATATGATAAGCAATAAAATAATAGTAACTGCTGTCACACAAGAGCAAAGAAAGGTACAAGGCTTAGGTATAAAGAGAGTTTATTTAAGAATTCATCTCAGCAACATTAACATGTAGACAGCCAGGATGCTGATATACTTGATGGAATACACCACAGTTTTCAATTCCTCTCAGGAAACTCTTCAACAGAAGAACAAATTATTCCCACACCATCTGCAGATTTATGCTTAGCAAGAGTTAAAAAAAACTTGATAGGAAGGACAATATCCATATTCAGCAAATCCAATGAGAACATATCTCCTGACCACAGCATTTCTCCTCAGCAAATTAAATCCCTTTTGAGAGGGGAAGTCTATTGAAGAAAATATTCAAGATTTATTTAGTCTGTTTAAGTTAAATGTTCAGCCTGTACTGTGTCATTTTAATTTTTCCCACAGTAAAAGCAAGCTAAAGACTCTGGTTTTACCAAATCCTTAGTAGTACAATGAGAACTCTTCAGGTTCCTTCACGCTGACAGAACTCCTAAAAGTAGAAAACAGCATGGTTTTCCCCCTAAAAAACCAAACCACTCCCTCACACACAGAGTATATTTTTAAAAAACACCTAAAACCTAGCTGTAATTATTTTTCTATTTAACATTCCAGCCCCATCAACGTATGCACTTGGATTTTCCCCATATCCAATACCATTTTCTTTTCAATTATGGCAAGTTTAGTATGAGTGGTTAACATTTAAATCCCTGCTCACATATGAAACTCACAGTGTGACCTTCTGCTTCTTTCACCATCTCTTAGACTAATCCACCTCACAGGGTTGTTTTAAGGATAAAAAGGTGTGGGATAGAAGGCCATGTATCCTACCCTGAACCTTGTTGGGAGAAAGGTCGACGAAAAAATACAACTGATGAAGGAACATACAGTCAAGGGTTCTGTTTTCCTTTTAAATGTTTACATTAATCTCTCCCATCCTCCCCTCTCCTTATCTTTGTTGGACTCTACACACGACTTCTTTGGAAAACCAGCCCTCCAACCTTGATGTGAGAACAGTGACAGCAGTACAAACCATCTTTAGGTTAGAATGTGACTTCAGCTTGGGAAAGTCTTTTGGGATTACAACTGTCAGAATCCCAAAGGATGGTTAAAAAATGTAACTGCTGCCAGGATTGAGTGTGATCCAGTGTTCCACCCCAACCTACCTGCCAAAGGCCAACATGTTAGCACAGGAGAAAACTCTGTTTTAACACGTAGGAGCTGTTTTTGACTTCTGAATGAACATCTCATCTCCCACGTTCATAGTAACTGAAGGATCTTGAGGCTGTGCTGATAAAACAGCTGTACAGCTTCCAAGAGATGAATCATTCCAAGTCCAGTGAAAAGGGACTGTTCACAACTTTTGTTGTTGTTGTTGTGTGCCTTCCAGTCATTTCTGACTTATGACAACCCTAAGGCAAATCTCTCACAGGGTTTTCTGGGGCTGAGTATGTGACACACCCAAAGTCACCCCATGGGTTTCCATGGCCAAGCAGGGAACTGAACTCTGGTCTCCTGGGTCACAGTCCAACACTGAAACCACCACACATTGCTGGCTCTCCACAACTGTTACAGATACTTAAAAATTCCTTGTGAGAAATAAATAACTCAGATTACTGAATCATTCCTCCAGTAAACCGCAAGCCATAATTTTAACTTCCATGTCATAGATGAGACCGTAAAGATGATTTCTTTTAATTTCAACAAACCGGAATAGTCCTCCAGATGATATGGGACTGTAGCTCCAATAAGCCCTAAATAAGAGAGCCACTGATGTAGAATAGGATATGTTGCAGTTCAATGACATCTAGAATAAGGATGGGGGGAAATTTTGTTTGCTTCTTTTTAGTAAGAATTTATCAGCATCTACAAATTTCTTCACACTCAGGAGAGAAAGAACTTGAGATTTAAAAAAAAACCCCAAAACTAACAAATTTCACATATCCTTGCTCCAGGTTTTCAGTGCTCAACCGTATTTCAGGAGCTGAGTTAGAGTTACCATCTCTTTCCTCTGAAAGGTTCCTCCTTTTTAATATTTAATACAGTAGGCAGACACTGTTCTTTTAATGCTGGGAATCATCATACTTAATGAACATGGCTGGTGCGAATAGTCAGTTGGTGACTGAATGATTTACCAACATAAGCATTTTTTTTTCCATTTGAGGACAAAAAGAAACTGGAGCTTTACAATTCTGAATGCAAGAGCAAGCAAAATCTGTGGATTTCCCATCCTTAACCTGGAATGACAGACATTTTCCATCTTTGAATTCAGTAAAAATAGAGATGGACAAGAAGGCAACAAGGCAAGATACATGATTCTGCTGTAGCATCTATGTATATGGGTGCCTAGGATGGAATCTGCCATCTACACACACACACACTCAGGTGACCCAAATTGAGTACACCATCTACTGGCTATTAACTGTGCAGAGGAATCCCTTTAATCCTCAATTAGCCCAATTCCCTGTGTGCTTTCAGATGAAGCAAATCTAACACGATTTGCTCACAGTCTCCAAGGAAGTGACCAGGTGCCCTCAGTACAAGGCCAACATCCTAGTTCTTTAACCCCTAAACAAAGCATTTAAATCAAAGATGCTGAAAAACAGTATATAAGTTAATTGCTCTTTTGTTATTCTGGCCAGTTCTGTGATGCAAGTAACAGAAACCATTCATTTTTCATGACTTCCATGTAATCTTAGTTCATGATATACTTTCCACAACATGTCAATTAAGTAAAACTTTGGGAGTATCCCCTAGTTTGGGAGTATCCCCCTGGGCCCCTACTCTGTGGCCGTTGAAGCCCCTCGATCCCTTTTTTTTTTAAATATAAAATTTGGCTGAAAATGTGGTCCCAAAACAGTGAAAAACCATTGAACCCATGACAAAAAGGGTGTTTTGGGTCCCTTAGAGCTTAAACCTCATTATCTTACCCTAAACACCAAAGCCTGGCCACACTTGAACCACTACCAGAATCAGAAATTATGTGATGTCACTTCCAGTTGTACTGGGAGCAGTGGTGTGGCTCCACAGTTGTCCATCCCTGCCCTAACTGATAGTGATCTGAACTCCAAAATGCCTGGGTTCAAGTCCTATTTCTATCATTGCCAGCACCAAGCTACTGTCACTCAGACACTGGAGTTGAACATCCCCATGCAATCAAAGCAAGTCTCAGATTCAGGTTGTTGTGCAAAAGGCTGTCTTAAGCAAATGTCTAAAGCAAAGGTCAGAAAGTCAATCACAGGCAACGTTGAGCTGTAGAGACTACAGGTAAGCGATAACCAGAATGGCAATGGCACAGGAGACCAAAAGACAAACTGCCTGGCAACAGGTCTTTTCCTAAACAGACAGGCCAAGTACACCAAACCAGTTTAGTTTTGCACCCAGATCAGAACAGATCAGGCACCGGTTCAGAAGCATTTGCCATCAGTATAAGTTGATGAAAAACAAAGAGGGTTCTTGTTACAAACGGTGCCAAAAGTCACAGATTTCTTCATATTCTGAACAGAACAAAAACAAAGCTTAGAAATGTCAAATACAAAAAACAAAGATTTTCCCATTCTTAAGCTAAAAGATCACACGCTCCCTATCTTTACATGACGCAGAGTTATGCCGGAGCCTGTGGCAGGGAATTTTTCCATATCTTCCCAGTCTATTCCTCTGGAATATCTGTTCCAGACTATTCATCAGCAAAAATTCCACACTGCTGAGACTTGGGGCCTGTTCACACTACGCAATTATAGTACTATGATTCCACTTTAACTGCCAAGATTCTATCCTATGGAATTATTTGATCTGCAGTTTAGGGAGGGGCTCTGAGAATTCTCTGCTAGTACGCCTGACCAAACTGCAAATCCCTGGGTTTCACAGAATGGAGTCATAGCAGTTGAAGTGGAATCACAGTGCCAGACACGTGGAGTGTGGAAAGGCCCCTCAAGATTTCAGATTGAATTCTACTGATTCTGACAACCCAGAATCTATTACTGTTTCCCATGTGACATTCTTATGAATCTGGGGTCACCTTTGTGTGGGAAACCAATTTCTTTTTAAAATCCACATACTTACATGAGCAGTCATTTAAAAATAACATGTAAATATGTATTTTCAACAGCTTCCTGACACCTGCAGTTATAGCAAAACAGAACCTACACATTATGGCTGACATGCTTTTCTTAGACATCTCCTCTAATCTTTGTGTAAGCAAATGAGTATGCGAAAAATAGCCCTGACCACATAGCCTCAAGCATTTCACGATCTCAATCTCGCTTCCATATCCACAAAATGGCTAATGCTATCATTTCACAAAGAGCTATGAGAGCTATAAATGGCTATCAGTCATGATGACTAATGCTGTTTCCAATATCACCATTTGGCAACATGCCTCTGAAGAACAGGAGAATGAAGTGGTGGGCATTTCCAAGGCCATTATGGGAAACAAAAGTTGGCCTAGATAGGCCTCTGATCTGATCCATCGTGGCTCATCTTATGATCTTCTTAAAGAGCCTAAAGTTTTCCCGGCCCCATGCAAAAAGGATAACATGCAGCACCGTTTCCACCCAGAGGTGTGCAATCTAATAAACATGAGGGAAGAGGAAAACGAGTAAAGCCAGGCATTAACTCTCCAAAAAGCTGCATGTACAGACAGTTCTGGAAGGCAGTGAAGCCAAACAGCACTTTGACCCAACTGAATTGGTGGTGAAGTCTTTGAAGTCTTATCTTTACCTATGCTACAGTCAGGTGAAATGGCTGCTGGCAGAAATGTTTTCAAGCCAACTCTGACTTATGCTAATCCTATCACAGGGCTTTCTTGGCAAGATTTATGCAAAGGAGGTTTGCCATTGCCTTCCTCCGAGACTGCAGGATCTATTACACTACACTGTTATGATTTCACTTTAACCACCATGGCAACATCCTGTGGAATTCTGGGGTTTGTAGTGTAGTGAGGTCCAAGAGCTCTCTGGCTGAGAATTCTAAATGCCTCTCCTTTAATTGCAAATCCCATTATTCCACAGGATGTTGCTCTGGCAGTTAAAAGGGAATAATAGCACCTTAAACAGTATAGTGTGGTAGGGTCCTGAGAGAGTTTAAGTTGCCCAGGGTCACTCAAGTGGGCTTCCATGGCCATGTGAACACTTGAATGCTGACCTCCTGGAGTCCTATTCTAATGTTCAAACCTCTGCATAATGGTGGTTTTTTGTTAGTAGAATGCTAGTACTTTATTTGTATAACTGTGGCCAGGATTAAAGTAAAGAACTTCACAGTGCACTTAATTATATTTTTAAGAACTGCAATATCATCAGAAATTAAGAACCATCTCTTTTTTCTCCAAGCTGTGAAGTGACTGAGCTTGGAAGGGTGGGATAAAAAGGAAGGGTGGGAATATCTATCTCTTGCAACCACCTCTTTTCAAATCTGCATATCTCCATGCGTGGGGACACTACTTATTTGTTGCAAAGCAAGCAACACAGCACACTTCTTCCAAAGTTGCTGAAACTAAAGCATGCATGAAGTTCTCTTATGGATACAAACTCAAATTTTAGGTGTACAAAGCTATGATTGGAGAGCATCATAAATCTAACATCAGCCCACAGGTTTAGACCGTTCTGAGGCCCACATTTGGTTCTTCTCATCCTTTGGGCAGGAATATATTTCTTGACTCTTATCTTAGAGTTCACAAAACACTCTACTTGACAGTTTCATTTTGGTCAGCTCTGATCTTCTCCCCCTCACCAGATACAATATAGCAACAGACAATAAAGCAATTAACCCACTGATACTCTGTAATAATACAAGCAAGCTCCAAACAGATACATTGCTGCCATCAATTAACACTGGATGCTTTGTCACACACTAGCTTAACATTATGGAAATCTATGGCACTGCATCTACATTGACTACAATACACTATTTTAATACACATCCAGTAGACCGACATATGGCAGGAGCTCTGGCTCCTGTCAGGTGATGGTGACTCCTGATATCCACAGCATAGAAAGAATGACTTGCAAGTAATGTGTTACTTTTGGGTAATGAGAACATGTCAGAATTCAAAACTAATATGATGACTGGGATTGACAGTTTCCCAATTACAGTGTCCTTGTGTTAAATAACATATTCTATTCACCTGTTTAAGCTGCATTTAACAGGCATGTTTCATAGACATTTTGAGCTGCTGTCTATGTCTTCATCTTACCAGTATTAGGGTTCTCTTTCCAAAACCAGTGAAAAGTAATACTAAGCTAATCAAATGCTTTTAAAAGAAATAATTATTACAGTGTGAATGGTACAAATTGTTTTGTTGTGTTTTGGTAAAGAGCTGCATAAGAAGCTACTGTTAAAAGTAACTTTCCAAGCTCCAGTATGACCACATCCCCACCACCAGCAGCACCACCATAGCTAACACATAAGAAATCCACAAATTCTTAACACACAGTGAATAGCATTTTACAGCGTTTTTTTAAAAAAACACTGATCATACAAGTAAGAAATTTCTGTGTGGGTAAATATACAAGCACTGGCTTGCCTGCAACCACCCACGGAGAGGTTTAACTCAACCTAGCAGCCAAAGGGACACTTGAGAAGCCATGAGAAAAAAGTATGAAGGAAGTATGAGATGGGGCTGTGTGGAAGTTTTGGCATCTTTTTCATTTGAGCACCCACCTCTTCTCACTCTCCTTTCCTAACTGTTAGTGTACAAGATCAGAACTCTACAATGAATGGACTGCAGGCTAGCCTTCCAGCTGCTATTTGTCAAAACTATGCAACAGTTGTTTGCCCTTGTCTCAAAAAGGCACCTCAAACTTGTTCCATCTGATAAATATAGATTATATTTCTGTCATCTCAAGAATACTCTCTGCATTAAAAAGAATGGGGTGGGGACTATCAAAAGTCAATCGTCAACCACGAGCCTTAGTATATTTTTTTAAACATGACTTTAATTCCATCAAGAAATAGCACCATATCACAGATATGTAAATTTTATTTATTTAATTTATATCCCACCTTTCTTCCAATATGGGATCGGAGGGAGTGGGGATCACAATATAAGCTAAAATGAAATACAGCTGCAACAATGGATAATATGAAATTTAAAATCAATTAAATAAACAAAAAAAAATCATATTAAAAGCAGTAATTTAAAACAGTTTAGAAGGCAGTTTAAGCATAATAATATGGATAAAAATACAACCCAAGTCAACTAACAAGACCTTTGGCAATGGCCATAAATAGGGTTGAATCAGAACTGAATAGTTACTTTCTTGGATGACAACATGCACACTTGTCTAACCAACACAGTCCACGGCCAGACTGATGGATTTTGTTAGTGCTCATCCCAAAATGTAAATTTTTCCAAGCTCTGGGCTCAACGCAAACAATGCTAGGCCCATTTAGGGTCAGCACCGACCTCATCCTACAACACTTGTTGAAGAGAAGAGGGAAGAGAATTGATCAGTGCCTGCGGTGCTGCAATCTACCACTGATGGCTGTATTTTTGCATCTTCTGAAGGGGCAGCAAAAACAAAGAAGAATCCTATGGTATCTTAAAAGCCAACAAACTTATTATAGCACAGGTTAATGCACACAGGATAACAAACCTTTTAGTCTTCAAGGTGCCAGGATCTGTTCTTGTATTTTTACACATCCTTGCTGTTGCAAAACGCAGATGAAATAGTAAAGCAGGCAGATTTCAAGATCACATTAAACTGTGGTTGCGACCACCCTGAAGCTATTTGTTCCTGACCCAATCAATCTTTCTTTCAGATAAAGGCTGATTGCACAAGAAAACAAAAGTCAAGGTTGATGGGAATCGGGAAGAGACTATCTTGCTCTGCATGTGAAACCCTTGATTACAGCTCAGCCGATATTTAAAAAATAGATCATGGTTCTGCTGATCTGTGAGGTAGGCTCAAGGGAGGAATCACAGAAAGATGTGGTTTTTGGCTTTACTGTGCTGTGTTTCATATTTAAAACACACACATGCCAAAAATTATTCTCTCCATTCTCAGAACACCAGTTTTCAAGGAGAGGTTTTTCCCCCTTCACGACTGCCAATTCCCAAATTTTTGCTGAAGACACTTCCAAGCAGTTCACTTCAGAGCACTAATTACAGTGTCACCACAGTACACACACCTATTCATCTGAACAAAGCAGTGTGAATTTAAGCAAAGGATTATCATTTTCCCCTCCTGTCATTTTCAAAATCATCTACCACCTACAATTTAGCATGACTACTGAATTATTAGTTACGTACACTCTTTTACGGCACTCTGATCACACACTGCTGCCATGCACGGACATTTCCTCTGAAGTGAGCCTCAGATTTTCTTATAATTATGATTTATTACTTTTAACCAAAAGCCGGAATAACCCTATCACTGGTAAAAAAAAAAAAAAAAGGCCTCAGTCACAAAACATAGACTGAGTAAGACCATCATAAATAAATACACTTGTCAAATAAGAAATACACAGATTGATATTTTTTAAATAATTGATACACAAACAAATAATAATATGTAACAAAGGGAATAACAAACAGCCTTCGGAACTAACAAGCAGGCCCTGATATAAAGACACAGCATGAATGAAACTCTATGTTTAAAACAGACTATCAATATAAATGGAAAGCAACTATTATCTGAAACTACTAGCAAAAATACAAGCTTTGACTGTCAACAAACCTGTAACTTCTTATTTAAAAAAAAACTAATTGCTGCTAAGTCACGCTCAAACAAATATGACCTGTAACTGCTTGCAAAAATATAATCTCTAATTACTGGCAAATCTGTAATTTCTTGTAGAAAATAAACTCCAACTGCCAGCAAGATGACCAATACCATGGGGAAACTAGATGCTTCTTAAGTCACTTTTGCACTAAACTGTTATAGTCCTATTATCCCACTTTCAACATCCTATGGAATCCTGGGGTTTGCAGTTTAGGGAGGGGCCTCAAAGGCCCCTCCCTAAACTGCAAACCCCAGGATTCCATAGGGTGTTGAAAGTGGAATAATAGCACTATAACAGTCTAGTGCAGAAATGGCTTTACTTGCACAGGCTGTTGATATTACCTTTGTGGCAGGTCGTACTTTACCAGTCTTCCACAGACATGGCGGTACCTCAGACCTGAGCTTGTCAAGTAAGTTTTTAAAAGTAATTCATTCTCTTAGTCATTACAGTATTTTTCAGAAAGTAGTTTGTTTGGTGCAAGTAACTGGATTCAAATTACTGTTTGTTGCTTTCAAACTCAGATCAGACCACATCGCCTGCTTAGAAAAGCACTAGGAAAACAAAGAGGACATAGCAAGAAAGGTGCCATCAGTTTTTCCCCCCAGTGTTTCCCCTACAGTCCCCTGAACGGCTATAATAACTTCCTTCAACAATAGCTATTAACAGTAACTTATTCCTCTATGGCAAGGGTAGGCAATTTTGGAAGGAAAGGAGTCAATGTCCACTCCCACAGGTTGCACTGTCATATTCAGAACATGCAGGAAGTGATATTGCATCACTTCTCTGAAATATTTTGGTCTATTTGGAACTGATTTTTTTAAAGCTCTTTGATTGGTTTGGGGATGGGGGGGTTAAATAAATTAACTGCCACATTTGGAAATCGTTTGGGGGGGTGTCACCAGCGGTGCTTTAGGAAATACAGAAATGATGATCAGTGGCTCTATATAAGCCTCAGGCCACACCTTCTATGCTTTAAGACTAGACTGAGTGATCTAGCAGGGAGATTGTAAGTTTTCAAAACAAATAAATCTGATGGAGTAAGTGTTTAGCTCTGTGACAGACCATACCTTTCACACATACAGAAGGTTCAAGGTTAGGCATCTGCCATTGAAAACATTCTTAGGAAGCAGGAATGGGGAAAGCTACTATACCCCAAAGGCCACAGACAACAGTGAAGAGAGCAATTGTATGACTAGATGGGCCGTTGGTATGACCGGATGTACAACCTCCCCATGTTTGCAGGGATATAAAATGGTTTTTGTCAACCAGTTTCAGTCCACAAAGACAGCTAAGTAAGCCCTGCAAAATTTACACACACCCCAAGCTATTTCCTGAACCATATGCAAACTTGGTCAGGAAGGAGAACAACAAAGTCAGCTTGATCAGACAACCCTCGATAAGGGAAAGTTGCGCAACAATACAACATATTGTTGTGTTCTATACTATTGGTAGTATTATCCTCATCCAATGTATCCATTACTTGTGACAACAATCTTAAGTACACTTATGCTTCAGTGTGTTCACACAAAGCATGCCTTGCACTAATAACTGGCATAAAGCAAATAAAATGTCAATAGAAGGATCCTGGGACTCATCATTTTGTTGCTGATGCTAAGAATTTACTCTGAAAGATTTGTGGGCCACTCGCCTGCAAATACAGCTCAGAGTATGCCCAGGAGAGGTTACAACTATTAATGCAGTTTAAGTCAGTTAAATGGATAGGTCTACCACTTGTTTTACTGGCCCAGGTCACAAACAGGGAAACCAAAGAAGAAAACTGAACCTCTAGTTTTATTATCTTCCACTTGTGGATCTGATAGTGGATTTTGAACCTGACAGGGTCTAGACCAGTCAAAACCTTAATTACGTTCTGTGTTGGTGAACACTTGCTGAAAGCCAATAAGATTCAAAACAATGGTAAATAAACACCTTAAAGAACAAAGAGAGAAATATTCACTGACTAGGCTAGCAAGAAGAATGTCATCTAGCAAATAGTTTGGCAACAGTTGACTTAGAAACACTGCAGAGCAGAATGCTAGAGAGTCCATGTATGTGCTGGATAAGGAGTGCAGTGGTGGGAGAGAAGATGCAAGACCATAATCCTTGAGATAACGCAGAAGTTGGCAAGAGAAACTGATTTTCTGCAAATTGGAAACTGCAAACAGCTCAACACAGCTTGTAAGCTGACTACATATTTTATGCCACTTAAAATCCATCTGTACTGATGGATTTTTTTTTATTAAAGATTTGGTTAATTTGAAGTCCACACACACTTTCCACCCTACCCCCCCACACCCTTTCACTGCACTGCTCAAAAACACTCAATCTTACAGCAAGATCTAAAGCAGGTATGCTCTGAAGTGTGTTTCTTATCCAAAAAGTTAAATATTGACAATTTTACACACATGCAAGCACAGTTTTTCACATTAGCCCTTTACTCCAGGACTATTTGCTCACTCAAGTTTTTCCAAACATTTCCAGATGACTTGATGATAAACCATGGCATTCCAGGGCCTTGTGGCCCATTCAATCCCATTCCTGGCCTTAATCCAACAGTGACTCACAATGAGAGTACAGGCATACTTTGGTTAACAAAGCCCCTGACAAAGAAGCTCCTTTCTACAAACTTTTTTTATGGCAATCCAATTCTTTTTATGGCAATCCAACTCTTTGTACCTAACTGAAAGTTTTTTAGCAGCATCCACACCAGGAGGGTAGTAAAGGAGGGCTGGAGAAACAGACTTTCAGTGTCAGATAAGAACAGTGTGTCTGTACTAAACAATGCAACAAACAAACCTTCAGATTGGAAAGAGTGGGATTCTCATCTTGCAACTTTACTGTAGTGTGTGAGCCTGTCTACAATAGGAAAGGTAAACAAAAGTTGTCTCTAGAATCTCTTAATGAGCATATGTCAACAGCAAATCAAAATGGGAGCACAGCGCTTCAGTGGTTCCAGTCCTATCTCTTGGGAAGGTTCCAGATGGTGGTGCCTTGGGACAGTCACTCCTCAAAAAAGGAGCTTTTATATGGCATACCACAAGGTACAATTCTACCCTCAACGCTATTTAACATTTACATGAAACTGACCGGAGAGATCATCTGGAGGCATGGAGCCGGGTCCTATTAATATGTCAATAATACCCTAATACACTTCTCCATGCCTTGAAAAATAGTGTATCCTTAGCTGCATGAACACCTGGAGGAGGTAATGTGCTGGACGTAGAAAAACAAGCTGAAGTTGAATCCAGACAAGACAGAGGTGATTACTGTGAATAGTCCTAATTTGGCACCAGAAGTGTGTCAGCAAGGCCTAGACGGAGTTACACTCTCTCTGAAAAACTGTTTACAGCTTGGGGGTGCTTCTGGATCCATCACTCCAAAGGACAGCCAAGATAGATACGATGGCCAGGAGTGCTTACTATCAGCTTTGGCTGATATGCCAACTATGCCACTTCCTAGAGCTAGAGGACCTAAAGATGGTAGTGCCTACACTGGTAACCTCAAGGCTGGACTTCCACAATGCGCTGTACATTGTACCACTGTACCAAGTTCGGAACCTTCAATCAGTACAAAACACGGCAGCCAGATTGTTTACTGGTGTATCTAGGAACAATCATATTACACCAACATTAAAATTACTCCAATTAGTTTATGACCAAGGTACAAAATGTTGGTTGTTACCTTTAAAGCCAAACAGTTTGGGTTAGGTTATTTACAGGACTACCTTTCTGCCCCATATACTTAGGTCTTTCAAGGGACATTTACTTCAGCCAGCCAGGACTACACTGGCAACTGTTAACCAGAGGATTGTTCATCAGCTGCCCCCAAATTGTGGAATGACCTACCAGACAAGATTCCAACAGCTGGCTATGCTGTCTACACTTAAAACAGCATGACAGACCAATCACCTTTGGCAGGCCTATGTAGATGGTTTTTAAATGACAACTTTTAAAATTATGAATGTATTGTTTTTAAGGTGTATGCTTTTTTAACAGATGTTATGTTCTTTTACCTGATGATATATTTGTAATTAGTGTCCATGTTCTTTTAGCCGTATTGTATGTCTATTTAGTGCTATATTTTAATCTGTTGTCCATAAAGAGAGGCAGGCAAGAAATTTTACTACTACTACTACTACTATTATTATTATTACTACTACTACTACTATTCTGCTGCTGCTGCAACTGAAAGAAAAGGTTGCTTCACTGGCTACTTCCAACATATTAAGAAAGCACAGAACTGTAAGTCTGGCCACTAAAATGGAAATCATCAGAAAAATGGAGACTGGTGAAAGAAAAAAACTACCCCTGGATGGATTCTGGAAGAACTTTTCAAGCTTCTCTAACCTAGTTGCTTCATTTCACATGTACACACTGTTAATTCTGAATCAAAAGTTTGCTACAACAGGTTGAACTGCTCTTCTTCTTTGTGATGGAGGAATTTATCCCTTTTCTTTCTGTGTTACTTCTGCCTCTGGTAACAAATTTTCTGTTAAAGCAGTAATGCCTAGAAACACATATGAGGCATATATGGTATGTACAATTGCTTTTGGACTGGTGTCACATTGATCCCTAGCTGCACTTGTAAAAACTTGTGGCTCCCTCTTCCTGAGCACTTGGAGTCACTTCACTGCTTTTTAAGATGGCTGCTTCATGTTCTTGGGCTCTTGGCCATGTAAAACATCAGCGGTGGCCAGCATGAGCCTTGTTCACTAAGGTAGCCCTAAAATCATATTTTTAATGTTATATCCATTCCTTCAAGGGCAGCAAATGCATTAACAGAACAAAAAACAAATACAGGAGGTAAAACTGCAAAGAAAAGGACATAATATGAGTACATAAAAGAACACTTTCTGTAAATGGACAAGAAAAATAAGAGTTACTATATACACTTTTAAGAGAGCAAGCCTCAATAAAGCAAATTGATCTTACTTTTAAGTAAGCACAAGTAAGATTTCACTTGTAAGATGGCCATCCCAGATCAACGCAATGCCTGTTTTTGCTTCTGCTGTGGGAGAACAGAAACTGTAGGGTTAGAAACATGAATCTAGCATTATATCCCAGTTTCCAGCTGACTGCAAAAAGAAATGCTTCAGAAGCCAGAAAGGACTTGGGAATATATAAAAACACACCATGCCACTCACAGCATTTCCACCCCCTTTACAAGGTAAAGAGGTGTCATGCATGACTGTTTTCAAAGTACCGAAGGATGCAGAGGCACTTCACCACTGCTCTTTCTACAAGAACGTACAAGTTGTCATTCATAGGCAGTGTATAGCAGGAAAGACTGCTGTTAGCAGTGGTGAGAGATCAAGTGGTGCCGAGGGAGTCACCTCAGTTGCTTCAGTACTCCTAAATGCAGTAAGAAACCTACAGTCTTGATCAGGGTCACTTAAGCTGTGCCAGCAAGCTGGTGGTTAAAGCTTCCTCCGTTCCCACAGGCACGATTGTAGCTGGTATGATTGCTCTTCCACTCTAATGATGGCAGGGAAGAAGTGATCCCAATCTGGGTCATAAGGAAAGGGACAGGCTTTAACCTCACCCCTATCCTAGCAAACTTCAACAGGAACATTGAAGAGGGGAGGAGTCATTCATTTCAGCTTTGTTTCAGCAATCCTGTCCAAGATAAGTGGGATGGAGACAAAATAATAAAATACAGACCTGTTTAGTCCCATTCATCCATCAATTTACTTATACTGAGCTTTTTCCCAAACCAGGACTCAAGGCAGCTTACAAAACAGAATTACAGAATTACAATAAAAATACATCCTGTGAAAAACATACAAAAACTACAGACTAAAACAGTATTAAATTGTTTAAAATACTAATTTAAAACAAAGAATAAAAGGAGTACAGCACTATAAAACGTCCTTTTTATGTAAAAAAAAAAAATCCATTCCTAAAATAAAAATGGTCTTCACCTGCAACCAGAAAGACAGTAATGAAAGAGCCATCTAGGAAGAGAGTTCCAGAACCTGAAAGCAACCACAGAGAAGACTCTCTCCCACATTCCCAAGGGCACGTGGTGGGATACAAAGAAGTGCCAAGGACTTTAGGGCTGATATGGGAAGGTAACAATCCTTCAGATAGCCTGGACCCAAGCTGTATAGGGCCTTACAGGTCATGACTAGCATTTAGAATTGTGTGCAGAAACAGATTGGCAACCCAGTGGAGTTGTTACAACAAGAGAATTGTGTGCTCCCTATAACAAGCCCAAGTGAATCATCTGGCTGCTCTCTCCAAATCTGACCAGGTTTTAAGGACATTGTTTCTCCCCTGCTCTGAGTTACATGAATTGCTGCATTCTCCTGCAAAAAAACAAAACAAAGCCACAAACCAGGAAACCCTGACAAGGATGTTTACATCTCCTATTAAACCAATGCCTTAAGACATCTTAAGAGGGCAAAACTCGGTTGTTTTGCTTTCTAAAAACATGCACAGAAAAGTATGTCTAATTTGCTATGAACCATATACCTCGTGTGTATTGCAAGGGGACAGCTACAATACAGACTTTAAACTGCTTTCCCAAGGAATTCTAAGAGCATGGCAATAGTTAAGTGTCAGCACCCACACCAAACCTCAACTCCCAAGACTCTTATGGAAAGCCCTGGCAATTTTGCTCAAATAAAACCAATTTTGGCTTGAAGTATGAACACAGTGCAAGACAGAAGGATTGGTTTCTCTCAAACTAATATTGTAGCCCACGCTATCTCATCCTGTTTGCAGTTGGTAGGTAATTAGAGGTTTTATGATGCCATTGCAACAGCAAAGAAACATAGTGCCAATTACTAGAATAGTAGCTCTATTTGGAGAGTTTCTTTTCAGCCAAGAATTCTTCTACAGCAAGTTGAAAGAATCAAGGCGAGGTTCAGCTGCAATTCCTCAAAAAAAAATATGGTCAGATATATAAACAGCACAAATAGTCAAAATTCTTCGCACTACAGAAAACAGAGCCAATTACTTTACAAACAAAACAGACACATATACACATTGCAGAGGTTTTAGCTCCCCAGATGACAGATTTATAGATTTAAAAGAAAACCACTTGGTTTTTAAATATTCTCCTTCCAGCATGATGAGTGCTTTTTATATCGTCAATGTGGCATTTCTATAAATATTGTGTAAAGCAGGGGTGGGGGAGCACATGATGGATCCATCCTTCCTCTGATTTGCCAAATGATCATGCTCCCTTCCCCATGATACCAACATTTACTGGGCTCCCAGACTGTATACAGAGATTGTCCCAAAGCCAGCACAGTGTAATGATATGTTTGCTGGACTAGGACCAGGGATGAAATCCCTGCTCAGCCACAGAAACCCACTGTGTGACCTTGGGCAAGTCACACTTTCTTAGCCTAAGGGGTTGGCAATGGCAAATCTCTTCTGAAGAAATCTTTTCAAAAAAGATGCCATAAATTAGAGTCAGCTTGAAGACACAAAACAACAAGCTTCCCATCCTAAACAACTGGACTTCTTCTCCAAAGCTTAGTTACTGCCAGTAAATGTTTTAAACCAGTGGTTCTCAAACTGTGGGGCAGGACCCTGAACAAAGGGCACGGTAGTTGAGGATTGACTGGCCTCTGTAAAAAAGCAACATGCAATGTCTTCCTTGTTATGCCTTCCTCCAGTCTCAGACATAGCAAAACTTGGCTTCCCTTTTTCTGATGCTTTTCCTGCTCAGCTTCTCCAAACATTCTGCCACTGGTACCACAGGCACATGTCCCTTAGTGACCACGACAACTCATTAAGACAAATGGTGCATATGGTACAAGGGGCCTGTGTGAGAGATAGGCATCAAATAGGACATGGAATGGGGTGTGTGACATGGAGTGGGGGGGCACAACATTCTCATGTAGATGTAAAGGGGTTCGTTCATGGTGTTAAAAGTTTGAGAACCATGGCCCTGAGCTAAAATATTCTAGTAGTTTTGGTCCCACCCACTTGGCTTTGGCCCCACCCATCATTCAGAATGTAGTCCCTACCTGGCACTGAATTTGACCCTTGAATGAAAGAGCCCCCCAATGCTGTAAAGCTTGCAACTGAATGTTCATGTACCCCATGTATTTAAAGATGATAAACATTTTATCCGCACATTACTCAACAGCTTGCCTTCAACCAACTGAGCTGCTATTTAGAAGTAGAGGCTTCCTCTACAAATGGGCACACAACATTAACGGCAATATCTATTCCAGGAGATATCCCATTTAGTACTTCTGGCTCACCTTGCTTGCACCCCATTTTCCTTACATCCTTATTCTTTCCCATATGCCTCTACTCTAATATGTATTTTCTTCTTGCTGTGCTGGTTCTCCCAGATTAACAGGGAAATGTCTCAAGTTCTTTAGGCAGAGTTGGGCAAGTGAACTTGCCTGCAACTCTTTACATTGATTCCTTAAGAAATGTTATATTCCCAGAAATACATAACACTGTCAACTATGGGGACAGGGACCATTTTTTGTCCTAAAGAAATGATACAAATTGCCTGGATGCTTAGAGACAAATCCAAACCAGAGTTTAAGATTCATCATCCCCAGAGCTCA